>PVKE010012468.1:0-25785 GCA_004027555.1 Craseonycteris thonglongyai | reverse complement strand
AAAGCTGATCTCGTCGTGTGAGGGAGGGTTGGGTTGTCTGAGCTCACAGCGGAGTGGGTATTGTTCCAAAGCACAGCTCCGCGCGGCAGCGCCCGCCTATACAGTGCGGATTGTCTAGGACCAGCGAGAGCTTTCTACGTAACATTTTTGAAAGCAATAATTATAGAGGGATCAATGTGGCCAAGATCACTTCCCCTTTTGTGGACACCTGTTTCCTGTTGCCTGTCCTCTACCCGCAATCCCGAATCTTCTCAACAAGTTAGGAGAAGGTACATTTAGGACTGCCTTCCGGGCTTGGGGCGAATCCTGGCAGATTTATAGCCAAGACCTGATGAGACAGACACATGCTCACGACACTAGTCCGTCTAGCGGTGTTCCATCCACCTCAAGGACACACACACAAAATTCATGTATGATGAAGGCTCTCCATGTATGCAAGGAAACAGGGCCACAATAAGAAAAACGAGGCATGAGAGGGAAACGTACTTACGCAAATTCTAAAGAGATCTATAAAGTGCAATCTGAGATTATTATTATTAAACTAAGCCTCTTAAGAGAAATCCCCAAAACTCTCCAACTGGGCAGCTAATTGAGAGTTGGGGAGAGCCCCAAAGCCCTGCCTCCTCTTTCCACTCATGCCGGGCAGTAGCGGAAGCCTTCCTCAATATGATAATGTGACTTTTGTCCGTGCGTGTTCAAATCAGATAGAGGATTGGCTGGTGGTGATGTCATACCCGGAGTTAATCCCCAGGGAGAGCTGTTTTAATATCATTCGCATCAACTCATGATTTACATAACAAAGTCACATGTTACGTGTAATAATAAATGAATCGTGCACATGAAAGCAGGAGGTAAGGGGTTAAAGCAAAGACTCTTTTTTTGTGTGTGGCTAAATATAACTAGGTCATCAAACAATACACATCTCCAAAAAGAGCAAAAAATGAATATTGAAATGCAAGTGACCTAGAACATTTGAGTGCTAGAAAGACGAAGAGGTTGCCTCCAATCAGAAAAAAAAACACCAGGTAGAAATATTGGTGTTTTATATGTTGAGGGAGAAGTAAAAAAAAATAAATAAAGTCATTCAAAAGTAAGTGAATTGGCAGTAACTGCATTTCTGGGAAGGGTACTTTTCTCATCTAACGGGTAAAACAGGCCAAGTCAAATTGTGGTTTAAAACCTTATAATAAATTTTTTTTAAACATGTTTTTTTTAATATATTTTTATTTATTTTTGACAGAGAGAGAGAGAGAGAGATACAGAGACAGAAACAGAGAGAGAACTGAACTGGGGGAGCTCCCAGTTCAGCACATGGGTCCGCACAGGCCGGGGCTGGGATTTGATCCCAGGTCCCCGGCGCTGCAAAGTGAGCGCCTAACCCACTGAGCCCTCCCGGCTTCCCCATATAATAAATTTTAAAGTGTCAAAGGGTAGCTAAGACGGTACAGAGGGAAGAGGGCAAAGGCAGACAACGCAGACCAATGAGATGGAAAAACTGAGCACAGAACCCTTGAGATTCAGCTTTCAACTAGGAAAATACTGACCAAGAAACGTGCCCACAAATGAAGAAACCACGCGGCACAGATGAGCCAGGCCAGCCTCCCACGGTCAGTTTGGGAGGACAGAAGTCATCATACTCCATGACAGTGACTCTGAAAACTGCTCTCATG
Organism: Craseonycteris thonglongyai; assembly: GCA_004027555.1. Classification (NCBI taxonomy): domain Eukaryota; kingdom Metazoa; phylum Chordata; class Mammalia; order Chiroptera; family Craseonycteridae; genus Craseonycteris; species Craseonycteris thonglongyai. Next base: position 24,115 of record PVKE010012468.1, on the reverse strand, counting down.
CTTCGTAAGATCCGTAGCCCCAATGATCCAAAGGAAGGGGCGTGTTCACTGATGTGTGATGACAAACTTAGCAGAAAAGGTTTCCGGCTGTAAAAGCCACAGCGAGCTGCAGAAGAGTCATGCACGCATCTGTGCTCACGTGACTCGGTGGACACTACGGGTTCGGTGGTGACATGGATGGTCCTACGTGATCTGAGCCGTCGTTTTCATCCAGCCCCTCCCTGCACAGGACTCGGACACACAGACAAACTGCCCCACCTTGTCACCCCTTAGGAAAGGGTCTGGACGGGGCCGGTGTGATGAGGATGCTAAGCCAGCAACGTGCAAGGTGGGTCTGCAGCCGGGCTCTTGGGGTTGCTGTGCACAATCCCTGTACCCCCTCTATCAGAGAAAGAACCAGACCACGGCTTTCAACATGCCTGTTCCCACACACGGGCCAGCATCGCCTGTCCTGTCCCATCGACCGGGCTCATCTTGGAGGGACAGCCGTTGGAAAGTTAGAGGGGACGAGTTTATGGACAGCCTTCCCCCATGGGAGTGGGGGGTCCTTAGACCCTGGTGCGGGGACGGGCAGGCACATGGGTGAGGTCACAGCCAGTCCATGGCCCTGTGCATGCGACTTCTTGCTGGAGAGCTGATTCATTCCTGGGGTGAGGTGCTCCCCCTCCCCCAGCGGTAAATGATAGGGATTCGGGACAAACGCCCCGGGGGCACCGGTCCCTCGGGGCCTGGAGCAGGCTGCCAGCTTCGCATCCTGCGCCAGGATGGGCTCAGGGTTTAGGGCGGACAGATGCCCTCCCACAAGCGACTGGCGATTCGGTTTGCAAGGGGCAACGAACCGCAGACAGGCCGGCTGGGGGGTGCAAATCCGAGGTGCCCAACTCGGAAGACGCAGAACTTGGAGCCCCGCTGCTGTGCTCCGCGGCGCCTCCCATCCACAGCAGCAGCCAGGGCCTGGGGCGGGGGCACCCTGCGGCCAGGACCGCGGAGGCGGCCCCAAGGCCGGCCTCTCCAAACACGGCCCCGCGGAGAGGGGGCTCGCGCTCCGTCTCCCGGGACCCGGCCGTCCAGGGGCCTCTCCCGCAGCCACGGGGCGCGCGCCCCACGCGGGGGAGGCTGGAAGCGGCTGCGGCCCCCGCCCCGGCCACACTCGCTCCCCACCGGGAGCCGCTTCCAACTTCAGGGTGCGCGCCCGCTACCGCCCGGGTCACCCCGAACCCCAGCGCGCCGGGCGGCCGTGCCACGCGCGCATCAGTCCACCCCCGGGGCAGCAACGGGGGTCCAAGGCCGCCCCAGCGCCACGGGCCCGCCCCGCTGTCCCCTCCTTACGCGGCTGCAGCCGGCCGGCGCGATGCACCGACCTCCGTGCAGCAGAGCAGCCGTGCGCGTCCAGCGCGGTGCACCGACCTCCGCTCCCGAGCGCCCGGGGACGCTCACGGTGCCGCCCCGCGGGGCCCCCCGGGCACGGCCCAGCGCCTCCTCCGCCGGCTCCTGGCAGGAAAGTTGCCAAAGACCAGCCCGAGCCTCTGCCGCGGGGGACGCAGCGCCTGCCGAGTCGGTGGCGGCCACCCCACGCGCCCCGAGTCCGTGCGCCCCGTCCGGGCAGCGCGCACGGGCAGTGCGGGGCCGAGCCGCGCCGGCGAGCCCGTGGGGAGGGACAGGCCCCGCCCCGGGCCCGCCCCGCGCTGCGCTGATTGGCGGCCGGCCTGCTCGCCCCGCCCCGGGCCGCGCTGATTGGTGGCCGGCCTGCTCGCCCCGCCCCGGGCCGCGCTGATTGGCGGCCGGCCTGCTCGCCCCGCCCCCACCCGGCCGTGTGGGCCACGTGGGCCGCCCTCTCCCCCACGGCTCCTGGAGCGTCTCGCCAGCGCCTCTCCGTGGCCAGCACCCGGCAGGTGCTGGGAAAAGGTATTTTTTTATGTTCTTGATTTCATTTTATTTTATTTTTATGTTCTATCCATGGTTACATTGATTGGGTTTGACATGGGATGCCAGTGTACCATTCCACATGACATCGGCTATGTGTTGTGTCATGTGCTCACCACCCAGAGTCAGTTCCCCTTCCATCAAAAAGATATTCTTTCTTTCTTTTTTTTTTAAATATATTTTTATTTCTTTATTTTTGACAGAGAGAGAGAGATACAGAGACAGAGAGAACTGAACAGGGGGAGCTCCCCAGTTCAGCATATGGTTCCGCACAGGCCGGGGCCGGGATTCGATCCTCAGTCCCCAGGGCTGCAAAGTGAGCGCTTAACCCACTGAGCCATCCCGGCTTCCCCTTTCTATTTTTAAAGACTTATTTTTGTTTTTGACAGAGACAGAGAGAAGGGGGAGGGCCCAGAACAGTCTCCATAGTTGCACATCATTGGTTTTTCCACATAGTTTCATTCCACAGGTGGGCGCGGGGCTGCACAGGGCAGGAACGGGGCCGGGGTCTCACCCCGGTGAGAACTGAGCTGGGGGCACTCCCCAGTTCAGCATATGGGTCCACATGGTCTGGAGCCAGGATTCAATCCTCGGTCCCCGGGGCTGCAAAGTGAGCACCTAACCCACTGAGCCATCCCGGCTTCCCCAAGATATTCTTTCTGAAGAGCTGCACCCGAGTTGAGCCCGGCAGAGGGGGAGGAATGTAGGGTTCAACCCTCAATGGAAGACAGTCCCCACGCCTGGGCCTGGTGTCTCCATCCAAGGACACAGACCGGTTTGCAGACAGGCTTCCTGAGCCGCCCTGCGCGTGCCGCTGCATGTGACTCCGCTTCGCACGCCAGTCACTTGCCTGGGGGAGGAGGCAGTGCCGCATACACGGCAATACCTGAATACTGCCCTTTAGAAAAGTTTTAAAATGCAGGGAAGACGTCTTTGACTCGCACCTCATGCCAAACCCTCTCCCTTCCTCTCTTCCCCCCGTGCAGCACACAGCATGCATTTCACAGGGATGTCCATCTTTTAGATCCTCGTAAGAATGCTGAGGAACAGAGAGGGAGCATAACTTACTGAAGATCACACAGTGACTTGGTGGTCGCTGCCTGTCGTTTCAACCCAGGAGGCATCCTCGCGGAAGCCGGGCTCCTTGACGCTTCGTATAACACAGAACAGGCCTCCCCTGAGAATCTGGCAGGAGCACAGGCTTCCAGACCCCCGACCCTCCTGGAGCCGGAACCCCCCTTGTAACCAGGTTCCCGGGTGGGTGGCAGCCTCGCTCTCCACCTCCACGCTGTGCACAGCACTGGCTTGCCTTCGACTCTGGTCTTCCTACTCTGCATTCACATGCAGTTCGGTGCCCACACTGTTCCCCTTTCCTTTGTTCTACACACACACTTTTGTTTCCCAATTTAACATTTTCAATCCCTTTATCAGAATTGGGGCTCCCAAGTTCCCAAATTGTCAGCAGTCTAAGAGGGGCTCAAACTCCAGACACACGGGCTTGATCTTTGAGATACCCCTCTGTGCTGAGATTGCACGAAGGACAAGGCCAGACCCAAGGAAACCCTGAAACGACATACCAGGCGGTGCCGGCTCTCACTCCTTCTCGACATTATTCATTCATTCACTCACTCACTGAAAGTGAGGCCTTACTCTGTGCTCGGCACTGAAACAGGTGCCGGTGTAGACAGGAGTGAAGAACACGCAGGCAATTCACGTGCCGCTCACGGGAAGAACGGAGTGCGGGAGACGTGTTACAGAGAGGAAGTGCAGAGAGGGAGGCAAGTGTGAGAGGCTGTGACTTCAAATGCAGGGTTCGGGCCAGTTCTCAGTGAGAAGGTGACGTTTGCACACAGACTTGGGAGAGCTCAGAGAGCACGTCGTTACGAAGAACTCCACATTCGTTCGTTCACCGATATTCCTTGATTTGACCCGTGGGCCGGGCACGGTTCTGGCGTGGGTCTGCGTGTTTCCTTGAGCACTGCCCAAGCGTGTTATCTCCAAGTTCTCCTGGACTGAAGTTTTCTTGTCCTGATGCGGGAAAAAATGAAAGCAATTTTATGTGGTTAACGCCATATTTTCCCATCCTGGATGTTTAGTATTGTTAGGGGTTTAAACGTGCCCCTCAAAACCTACACGTCAGCATCCGAACTCCCGGCACCTCAGAATGTGACCATTTTGGAGAGAGGGTCTTTATGAGGTCAAGTTAAAATAACAGCATTAGGGTAGGACCTAATGACCTAATCCAGTGTGACTGGTGACCTAAAGAGGGGACATTTGGAGCCGGACAGACAAAGGGAAAATACTATGTGATGATGAAGGCAGGGATCCAGGTGTTCCCTCTATAAGGCAAGATTGTGGGCAAACCACACATGAGGAGGAAAATGTGACCTAGCTTCTCTCAGCCCTCTGGAGGAGCCAGCCCTGCCCACACCTTGATCTTGCACTGTAGCCTCCAAAGCTGTGAGACAGCACATTTCTTGTGTTCCTTAGTGACAGCAGCCCTCACGGACCAACCCAAGTGTGTTTCTAAGGTCAGATGGTACAGCTAAGCGTCTCCTCTGCGCCTTTCCAATGGCTGGTGGCTTTTGTGCAACAACAAGAAGCCAACATGATCTGATGGACTGAGATTTACTAACCAAAGTCTCCACAAGACAAGGTACATTGTTGGGGGGGGTGGGACCTAATGAGCCCTAATTACTCCAGTATTTCTTTATCAACTATTTATCAAAACCTGCTGTATGCCAGACTCTGGAATCTGGTGAGAAGCATGGCAGACGTGACCCCTGCTCTCATGTGACTTCCATGTGTCATTATGGGGAGCACTGGACAGTCAACAGATAGGTGAACAAGGTCATTTCAGAGCAGAATCAGTGCTTAAAAGAAAAGAAAACGAGGCTGGGGGGTTAACAGACTGTGGAGTGGGTTTAATTGTGCTTGGCTGCCCGGAGAATGTCCCACCTGGCGGTGACATTCAAACCAAAGACATCCAAGCAAGGATCTGGGGGGAAAAATTAAAAAATTAAAAACAAACCAGTTTTCTGGTTTGAACAAGTTCCAGGAAGAGAGAACCACTCCTCTTGTAGGAAACGGTTCCTGCCATTCATCCACAACGCCCATCCTTTCTCTCTTTGTCACCCATTTGCATCCTTGAAGGTTCTACACAAAATCAATGTCTTTTTCTTTAAAAGTGGGTTCAAATTATTTATTTTCTTCTGTAAGAACCTGTGCGGGTCATGCCAACAGGGATTTGCACGTGCACACACGCTCACAGAACACTCCGCAGCGCTCCTTTGAGTGTGTAGGTGGTGACACCACAGGGCCTGGATGGTGTGCTGATTTTCCTCGTTGGTGTAACTTCCGGAACACTCCCGGGTCGTCTCGGTGCTTAATCAATACACTGATGGCTGACTGTTCCTGCGAAGGAGCAATCCGAGTCTCCGAGGCCCATTTATAAAACCCTCTTATCATTGAGTGAAGCTTCCGTTTGAACATTTTGCAAAGCTCCTGTACTTTGAGCGTGTTATTTACTTAGGAGACTAATAAGAATAACCGCTGACATTAATTGAGGGCTTGCGTGTAGCTTCCTGCGCCGAGCGCTTCACGTTGATTATTATCCTCACAACCCTGCAGGGCAAATTCTCCGACTATAATCTCCATCTCACAGATGAGAAAACTGGTTCTCCTACGAGGGTAGGTAATATGCCCACCGTTGAAACCACAGTTCCGTGGCAGAATTACGCCACCAGCCGGGATCTTTATCTGCAAGGCTTCTGCCGGGGTGGGTGGGTGAGCAGAAAGCGAAAAGCATCTGTCTATTCCTTTGCATTTGTCTTTGAGATTTTCAAAGTGCTGCTTTTCAACTTCCTTATTTATGTATTTACTGCAGCTCTCTAGCTTTCAGGTTCACTTTTCTACCCAGATATTTGCTTTGCTTCCCCTTGCTTCAAACTGTGAACTGGGAGACCTTTGATAAATGAAACAACTGATGTATATATTTTTTTTGTTTCCAGTCTGTCCGTTTCTCAGCGGCTTCTGAGAACTGTGAGTCAAGCCTCTTAGAGCTCAGCCTCCTTTGACAGACACCCGTCACTCATGCACGGACAGCCCCCGACACAAAGCGGGTCCCTCCCTCCACTCAGAGCAGAGAGCGTGAGGCCCGGTGCCAGGCTGCAGGCTGTGCGTGCTACACCGTGTCCGCTCTGGCCCTCTGTACACAGATAGGAACCTCCTGCCTGAACATCTAAAAATGGCTTCAGCTGGTCTTTGCGAATGGCTTCCTATTCTGGTGGCTTCTCCACCAGAATCTCCACCAGTTCTGTCAGGGAGGAAGCCCAGAGAACTAGCAATGTTGCAAAGATGTGAGGTATCTCTCAGTGGATCCTGGATCTCCCCAACTCGCTTAGCAAGTGCACAGCCGTGTTCGCTCTTAAACCACTGCCTGCCTCAGGTGTCTGGGGCGGTAAGGTACCTGGCCACGCACCCGGGAAGGCCAGGTGGGTGTCACTGTCCTGCCACTTGCTGACCACAACCGCCTCAGTAACATGCCCCGGAAGAGAATAGCACTTCAGGGCCAATGAGCGTTCAGGAGGATTCGTGAACCCACAGGAGGAGGGCACGCTGAGAGATCATCACACAGGAGCTGTCGCGTGGGGCAATGTGAGCTGGTTCCACGCGGCCTCAAGTAGCGCCATCAAAGAGATAATGGTGTCTTCTTCCATCCCTTACACTCCGACGTCTCCCAGTGCGCTCGTTTTGCCCCCAGCTACCCAGAAGACTGCTGTTGTCCTTTATTCATTCTTCTTTCATTGATTCTTGTATTAATTCATTGTGAATCTTTGTCAAAGACGTATTTGCACATCTATGTTCATAGCAGCATGACGCACAATAACCAAAAGGTAGAAGAAGCCCAAGTATCCCTTGACCACGGGCCAGATAAACAAAATGCGCTCTACGCATACCATGGAATAGAATCAGAATTAAAAGGAAGGAAATTTTATCACACGCTCCAAGACGGATGAAACTTGGAGGCGTTATACTAAGTGAAGTTAACCAGTCACAGAAAAACAAATACCGTATAGTTCTTCTTAGATGAGGTCCCCAAAGTAGCCAAATTCCTAGAAACAGAAAGGAGGGTGGTTAACAGAGTGTGTAGACAGAGGTGGAGGGGCAGTGGGTAGTTCATGCTTCATGGGGACCAAATTTCTGTTTTTCTAGATGAAAGTAGTTCAGCAAATGGATGATGGTGATGGGCTCCCAATGTTGTGAATTTGCTTAACTGAACTGTATTTGTTACTGAATTGTACATTAAAAAAAGGTTAAACCAGGAAATCCTATGTGTGTGTTTTACCACAATTTAAAATTTTCAGAAACTAACAGATGTTCTTCTGAATCGATCTAAAATGGCAAAATTTGGAAGCTTACAACGTGAGATGTGATTCATTTTGGACACAAATGACCAGACTTCGGCTAAACTCTTTTCTGCTGATGAGAATATCTTCTTAGACTTTGTTTGCGTGTGCTTAGACTCTTTAGATGAAATTTTAAAAGACATGCATAATCCCTGAACACAAAGAACTCACCATGCATATACCACGACGACCTGGATGGAAGCCTCACTCAGTTCATATTTTCTTCCTCCAGCAAATGTTTATTGACTGGCTACTATGTCCAAGGCTCTCTGCTACCTGCTCAGACTCACAGTGAGCAACAGATACAGACCCAACCTCCACAGGCAGCCAGTCTGGCAGGGGAGGAAGATAAACACAAAATAGTTTCTCTACCCCTAGTGCTCCATCAAAATACATTGGCTCTCACCTTCTAGACTCTAACGCATGAAGTCAGCTAATGATATCCAGATACAAAGCTTCGAACTGTGGTCACCCCCATAGTTGGAACCTATTCATGCAGCAGCACAAGAAACAGTACAGTAACCCAGTATTTTCCAAAATGTGGTTGGCCTCCCGCAGATGTTTCCCAACATGAGTTTAGCTGAAACACAGAAAATGTTTCTTAACCCAGTTGTAATTTATGTTAATGGATATCGGGGAAACTGTTACACAATATATTGTTATTTTGAAGTGAAATTACAAAAAGAATTCCAATTAAGGAAAATACTATGATAATACTAATCCATTAGGCACATGGCAAAGCCAGGAAGGTGAAGCACAACACAGTCAACGTGGGGCTGGCATTTGTAAAGTAGGAGTGACCCGCCTGGCGGAACTGCTGGCCCAGGGACAGGCTAAGGAGAGGGCTGTCCTGAGGAAGCCACAGGAAGTCACTTCCATGCCCCACAATGGCCTCGCCTGGCCCCACTGTTAATGTCCTCTGCCCTAAGTGCACCCCTGCGGTCAGCCCGTCACATCACACTGCGCCCTGACATGTGCTGAGCACCCCTTTTTTCCCTAGCCACCAGCTCAACATCCTTCCCCCAAACAGACTCAATCAACCTCGAGGAAGATGGCGGGGAAGAGCGGGAGACGGTCCACCCATGGTCTCTGGACTGGGGGTTCCGAGCATGTGGAGTTTGTATCATAAAAGTGGCTATTGTGGCAAAGTGATGATGGAAAAGGTAACCCTGCCTTGTCAGTCCTTACCTGTCTGTCCGATTTCCTCCCCTTAGACCTCTAGTGCAGAATCCTGGAGAAAGCAGAATAGTAAGCACTGCGTTTCATTCCAACATTCTCTCCATCTGCCCTATTTTAATACAGGCAACAAAAACCACATGCCATTTGACTTTTATTTTGGGACTTGAATGTTTTGCCTCTGCCTTCGGACAACTTTATTTAGTGAAAGGTCATAAATGTTAGAGTAGGATTTAAGAGGCTTCCCTGGGACTTCTGACATTTGCAGCATTCTTGATCCGGGGCTTATGCACCAGGGAAGCCAAATCTGTCAGAGGACCGCAAATCACGTGGCTTTCAAGCAAGCCGCAGTCCTAGACCTTTGCCTGCCGGCCAAAAATCCCCTTCCCAGCAAGTCACCGTCGTTGACTGCCAGTGATAGAAGCTCAACAGAACTTGGCACAGGGAAAAAGAGGTCTCTCTGTTTTTGTGGCTAGCTGGTCCCGAAGTGTAATTGGGTATTAGGACTCTAGGAAAGGGCATACGTGTGCGCATATGCCTGCCTCATCTCTCAGCTTTTGTTTTCCTGGAGTGGCCTTGTTCTCCCTCACCAATAGGAGGCATCCAAAGAGCAGGGACGATGCCCTTCAACAGTTCAAAGGCCTATGCTTCCAAGCATGTGACCCTCAGTGTGACAAGAATTATCCCCTAGGCTTCAAATTAAAGAACTCTGTCCCCACTTATTTCGAATGCCCAGGCCAGAGGTGAATGGCAGTCCTGCCATGAGCATGTGGTTATAAATTCTTGATGTGCATGGCAGGTGTCTGTCCCACCACTGCCCTGGTGATGACAACAGCTAACAGGTGAGTTTGGGCTCCTATGCCAAGAACCGCCCATTCGTCTGATGCCCACGACGTAAGGCAGGACTGGGGAGGTAGCACGTGCCGGCCTTACTTCCCTCATGGTGTTTGGAAAGATGAGCCTAAGAGTCTGAGCCATTGACTTGGGGACAGTTGAACTACATGACACAGCAGACAACCGTGGGCAATATGCTATGGATGTTAGGAAGAAGCTTCTAGAAGCTGCAGATCGGAGCAGAGAGGAACATCGACTATAAGATCACATGAGCGTTGAAAGAGAGGTTCAGTGGGCGTCAGCTCAGTTTACTGGGAGTCCCAGTACCTGGAAATTTTGTGGTGTGAGCCGGGCATCCAGGTGAGAAATGCTCACACACCTGTGTTTTTACTCGTATTATCTCACGTCCTCACTGTCGTGCTCCATTAGAATGTCTTCTCTCCTCGTACAGGTGAAAACCTGAGGTCCAGAGAACATACCTGGTGTTTCTTCATGTGATTTTTCAAGCTGGAACATCTCTAAGTTGAGATGCTTCCTCCCCTCTCTAAGTCATCTCAGAATCTTGAGTATCAGAGAAAGATCTAAGCCAGAGGCGTGGGCTTGAACATTATCCATTTAGATTCTTAGAGACACTCATGAAGACCATGGAAGGGAATGATTTCCCCAAGTGAAGGGTAATAGCTATGTAATAACCATGAGCACCCTCGTCTACTGAGCGCTCACTCAGTTTGAGGTTTGGTGCTCCATCAGCAGACGAGAAACTGAGGCAGAATCTGTGCACAGAACAGTAGTCATGCTTCTAGGTGCCATAGATGAAAGGGACTTCGAATGACCTGTCTTCTCGGAGTTCGTAATTTCCCTGTCATGCTTACACTGCATTATCCTCACATTACATCCAGTCTGAAAAATTCAAGGGAATCTCTCTTTAACCCATGAATCTCTAAACTACATTTGAGGACTAGCAAAGGCCTGTTGGGCCACACTGAAGAGAATGAGGCAGAGGGTACAAGGTGTGGGTGTCACACTGAAGATAGTGACACCCAAGGCAATGCTCCCATCCAATCTTGATAAACAAGGTTCCACATTGAGCTGACTTTGCCCCTAAGGGATTCAGAATATTCTAGCATCTTACTAAGACTTTTAATAGCAACAAATAAAAATAAAGTGAAGTGATTAGATAGAATCAATACTGTGAAAATGGCCATACTACTCAAAGCAATCTACAGATTCAATGCCATTCCTATCAAAATCCCAATGGCATTTTTAAAGAAATGGAACAAATAATCCTAAAATTTGTATGGAATAAAAAATAAAAATAAAAGAATAGCAAAAGCAATCCTGAGGAAGAAAGGCAAAATCAGAGGAAGGCATCGCACCCCCTGGTTTCAAATTATATTACAAAGCCATAGTAATCAAAACAGCATGGTATTAGCATAAAAACAGACACAAAAATCAATGGAACCGAATAGAGAGCCCAGAAATAAATCCACACCTATATGGACAATTAATTAACAATAAAGGAGCCAAGAATATAAAATGGGGAAAAGATAGTGCGATCAGTGAATGGCGTTGGGAAAACTGGACACCCACTTGCAAGGGAGAAGAACTTAATGATTGTCTCCCACCACACACAAAAATTAACTCAAAATAAATTAAAGAGCTGAACATAAGAACTGGCACCATAAAACTTTTAGAAGAAAACATAGGTAGTAAACTCCTTGACCTGGGTGTTGGCAATAATTTTTTTAATCTGACACCAAAAGCAAAAGCAACAAAATGAAAAATAAGTAAGTAGACTACATCAGACTGAAAAACTTCTGCACAGCAAAGGAAACCATCAATAAAATGAAAGATAACCTCCTGAGTGGTAGAAAAGATTTGTAAATCACATATGTGATAGGGGACTATTATCCAAAATATATAAAGAACTCATACAATTCAATACCAAAAAAAAAAAAAAAAGAACAATCTGGTTTTTTAAATGGGCAGAGGATCTAAATAGATATTTTTCAAAGAAGGCCTACAGATGGCCAACAGGCACGTGAAAAGATGTTCAACATCACTAAGCATCAGGGAAATGCAAATCAAAAACATTCCTGTTACAGTGACTTTATCAAAAAGACACACATGCACACACATATCACTCTAATAATAATAATAATAAAAGTTATATGTTCTTTATACGGAAAACTTTAAGAACACAAAATAATCACCCCAAAATAATGAATACTCTACTCACTCAAGAATAATCCTTGTTAATATTTTATCTACACGACTTTTCCAAGAGATGTATTTTATTTCCAGAAAACCAAAAAGTGGGGCCGTATAAACCATGTGATACAGCTTTATAATCTGCAATTGTTTTTACTCCCCAACATCATGAATTTTCAGTGGCATAGCATTCCTCACCATCGCCATTTATAATCTATTTAACCAACCCCCGATTGCTAAACGTGTAGGTAACTCCCAATTTTTCACAATCATGGGTAATTCTTATAAACATCTTCATATAGTCCTTTGACTGTTTTCTTAGGATAAATTCTTCAGGAATGTTCTCACCAGAGAGCACGGCTATTCGGAGAGTTGTATCTATAATCGTTACCATCTTCCTGGTTCAAGTCATAGTTTGATGACGTAAATGGACCTCATATTTATCTCATGCTTTCCTTTCCACAGTGCTTTCCACGTTGCCCCGTAGGCAGAAAACTGGTGGTCGTGCAAGTGACTTGACACCCACAGCCACATAATTACTTAGCAACACAAGAGTTAAAACCCACCTTGCCAGGGGTCCCGGGCTTGGCACTATCAGCGCTCACGTTGGTAGCGTACCTGCTGCCAAAGCTGAAGCAATCCAGAGAAAACGAGTGTGTCGACTCTCCTGGGTGACGTGCAAATGTGTGAGCACTAGGATGTTAGAGGATAATTCTTGATTGTAAGTTCTGTGTCCAAGTACAATTTTGTGCGGATTCCCAGAGGTCCCGAAACACAGCCCAGGCCGAGTCCAGGGATGAGCAAACCTGCAGCTTCCCATGTGAAGCCCACAACCCGCGGTGGCTCCACACGCCAACTGGAGGGGAGGACTGAACCACCTCCAGCCTCTGCTGCGTCCTGATCCCGGAAGCCAGATGAAGTCGGTACTGTCTCTTTTACTTCCAGTTGACTCCCTAACACAGATTTATTACCAATTAATCCCTTATCGAGGAAAAACAACCCCAGCATAAGTATTTTAGATAATGACATCTAAGTGTTTTATGCCGCGTTAAGTCTGAACCGTTAGTCGGGAGAGTGCATCTAATGTTCATTAGCTCTTAATGTTTGCATTCTTTCTCATGTTTGGAGTCGAAGGAAAACAAAGGAAATGCTTCCCACTGCTTAGCCATTTTTTAGGCTTAATGAGATTAAATAAATTCCGAGGTGGAAAAGAGTAGAGCTTAATAATATTGAAAGTGGTTTGTAGAAACATTCCTTCTACCATGGGCACAATTTTAAACCAAAGCCAACTTCTGCAGTGTTGCTGAAAGCTAATGAGTGCCTTAATAATATGCAGAGGAAAAAGCAATGAGTCAATTAGATACAGAAATATCCAGGCCTCTGAACTACAGTGAGGAAAACAACTCAATTGTACTCAGAGACAGAGCTCATTACTAAGAATTATCCTAACATCCTAGGGATCCATTTCACTGCCCATTCATAGTAAGTGATCATTTTGACAGCATGGAATTGACACGCACTGATGTAAGGCCTAGACTTTCAAATTCCGGATAAACCTAGGAACAATTTTTCTTGGTTCTAATAATACCCAGACAATAGGCACCACATAAAACATCACATAACTTTTCCATTTCCTAGAACCCAGCTGATGGCAATCTCTCCTCCAGTTAATTAAAATGCTTTGGCAGGTTTGTTTGTTTGTTTTAAGACGTACACAATAGATTCATCTAGAAATTCTATTTAGGGGAAGCTGGGATGGCTCAGCGGGTTGAGTGCTTGCTTTGCAGCCCTGCGGTCCAAGATCGAATCCTGGCGCCGGCCCGTGTGGACCCATATGCTGAACTAGGGTGTGCCCCCATTGGGTTCTCGCCAGGGGGAGCTTCCCATGTGGGAGGCCCCCAGCTCTCGGGGCCGTGCCTCCCATGCGGGAGGCCCCTGGCCTGGTTCCCGGTCTGGTTCCCGCCCTGTGCAGCCCTGTACAGTTCTGTGCCCACCTGTGAAATGCAACTATATCAAAAACTAATGACGTACAACTATGGCGACTGCTCCGAGCCCTCCCCCCTCTCTGTCTCTGTCTCTCTCTCTGTCAAAAACAATAAAAATAAAATCTTTAGTAACTCTATTTTACTTTCCCTGATGGCCTGCCTTGTCTTTGGAACTGTTCTGTGTGTGCATGTCCTTCTGTTTTCTTCACACATACTTTCTAATGGTTAGACACCCGGTTGTGTAAATGGCACATGTTATACAAAGCTAAAATAAACAGAGTTCCTTCGAGGGTAGCAAATGCTAACAAGATGTTTGCTACTTGGTCGTGGGCATCATAAGCCAAGAGACGCATTAGATGCGACAGCGTTTGGGAGAAGCAGGCACACCTCCAGGAGCCGGGCCCTCTGAGCAGGAGTAACACCCGTTACGGAGCTTGGAAAGGTCAAGAGCCGATGGACGGGAGAGAACAGGCAGGGCCACGTACTGACCTACCCGCGTACTGAGAGATGGCAGGAGACGGAGGCCTCCGGAGAACATTAGGCTTCATTCTGTCGTCAGATGAAATAGCCAGGCCCAAAAGGCGACCTGCTGTAGGACTCCGCCTACCTGAGCTATCTGGACCGGGCAGATCCCTGGAAACAGTAGACTCATCGCCAAGGGCTGGGGAAGGGGAAGCCAGGAGGCTGCTCTCTTCATGCGGGGCTCCTTGGGGGGTGACCGAGATGCCCTGAAACGGGGTCATGGTGGTAGTTGCACTCTGTCGATACATTCAGCTATTGAACTGCATGCTTTAATTAGGGGAAATGTGCGGTATGTGAATTAAATCTCAATGAAGCTTAGAGAAAAAAAATACCGGCAGAGACGGGAAGGAGTCAGAGGCAGAGAGCCAGGAGTCTGAGACGGGGGCAGGAGCTTCCGTGGCTACCAGAAGCTTGGGACGAATTGGCGACTTTTTTTTTTTTTCTTTTCAGCAAGATAAAGATGGGCTCTGGATCTTCTCGGCACACGCAGCCAGATTCAGCGAAGACGCCCGAGCCCCGACCGCATCTCACAAAGAGACGGCGGCCTTTGGGAGCTACGGGATTTTAACCATAGAAAATGAAGTACTTTAAAAAATAAATGAAGAGAGTGCAAATGTGAAGAAGGATTCTTTGGGGGTAGTGGAACTATGAGTATTTTCTTGTTTCCAGTGATCTGGACTATAATGCCCTTGTATAGCATAAAGAGAGGGAAATAATGTCTTTTTATATATATATATAAACATAGCTACTTGGAGAAACCGGAGAGCTGTTAAGGCCGTGGAAGCCGAGGAAGGAGAGAGGAGCTGGGCCTCAGGAAGGTCAGAGGAAGCCTAAGCGAATGTGGGACCGATGCTACTTTTGCCTCTTCTTAAATCTTCCCAGTTCTGAGTTCCACTTAATACTCTGGGTTTGGATCTCTGAGCCTCTGGATATTTCCGTCTTCCTGGGCCAGTTGGTTCTTCAACAGCCTGGAGGAGTGAGGCGGTCCCTCAAAGGACGGGGGGCTGAGAACTTGCCCCTCGACACCCTAAATACCAACCATAAGACTAATGGGCTGTGGCAGCTGAGTGGCTAAGTTCATTCCAAATTATATTTTGGTAAAGTACGTCTTCGTTTTTTGGTTATCACCCTGAAATAAAAAAACTGAATCTGGGTGCGGTTCCCAGCTCTCAAAATCCTGTTTGCATTCTTCTTACCCTTCAACCATCGTATGTCATGGTCCACTTAACCACATACCTAGGGCACGGGGTCCTCTCCTATGGGGGTATTTTTTTCAGGTACTCAATCTGAAAAGATTGACCTAATTTAATAAATCCAAATGTTGATGTATTGCTGATGTAGTATATTTAAGTATGTGCCCCTTTAACTATTCATACACTTATGATTATTTTATGTCTTTTTGTCTCCATCCTCTTATGACGATATAACATTTACTCTGACAAGTTTATAAAGAACACTGAGGTTGATAGCTGCTGGTCTTCGTAGAAATTAATCAAAATCCAACTGTTCCCTTCCCAGCCTGGACAATTTCATTACAACTAAACCAGGGATTATAGGATTCTTACCTCTTTTTTTTTTTTTCCAACAGCCCAGTTGATTTAGAAACAATGATTAAAGCCGCTTTACTTTGAGGAAGATTGTCTCCAATCTTCCCTTCTTGCACAGCAGAGAAAGATGAAAGCGACTTGATCTTGAAATATTTATATCTAAGACTAGAAATCTGAATTGGAGACATGATGAGCAGTTGCGAAAAGACTTTTTATTTTAAAGTCATATTCCTTACCTTTCCACTTCACTGTCCTCACAAGCTGGTGGAAATAAGCCCTAGATGCATTCACTGCCCCTCATCCCAGGTTCACATCCTACCTTTATTTAATTGTAAATTCAAGGTGGCATAATAAAGAGATGCCAAGAGAAAGATTACCTTCCTGACACTGACTATTTATAGAGATAAATATCAGTTATCCTATGTGGCCTTAGAATGACTGCTTTCAAAGGAACTCAGAATACAAATTACAGAGAATGAGTTTAAGCCTCTCCCTCGAGGAGAGACCTTGATCTGGGATTCGGGAAATCGGAAGAATTAAAAGTGATTACTGGAGAGTGATTCTGGATTTACCCAGCCTCGGACAGGTGCTGTAATTAACTATCTGCCCTCGTTCTTGTTTTTTGTTTCTTAATCTAGTTTCCATCCATTATTCCCTCAAATGCCCTTTCAATGGAGGTAAAAATGCTCAGATCTCAAGTTCACCATTAGATGAGCTTTGACAAATGTACACACACAGAAAACCATCATTCCAATCAGGATCTAGAGCATTCCATAGGCTTCATGTTTTGGTGTGGCTATTTAAAAAAAGAAAGAAAGAAAGAATTATTATAGTATTGCGGCCTGCTACAAGGACGAACTCCCCTCCAAATTCCAAAAGGAATAAGATAAAACCAAAGCCCCCTGAGCCAGTTTCCTGTGGAGCCGAATTCCGTTGGGTTCATCTCCGGGACCTTCCAACAACATGACAGAAAGGATCTGACCTCAGCGGGGTTCTGACCTGGCAACATATGTTGTCACCATGTCATGGGGCCACAACAGAGGCAAGGCATGCGGAACCCCGACTGAGTTCAGATTCTCACATTGCCACCTATTTGACGCCTGACTCTGAACAAATAACTTGCCTCTCTGTCCTTCCATGTCCACCCTGTGAAGTAGCAGCAGCGATCGTAGAGCGGAGGCGGCAGTGAATGTGTTCTGTAGGAGCCACACAGTCAATGCCGTGGACTTGGAGGGTCACGCTGTCTCCCAGCCCTCACTGCGTGGACGCAGCCATAGACCGGACGTAAGGAGCCCTCATGGCTGTGTCCCAATAACACTTTATCTGTGGACACTGAACTTTGAATCTCATAGAATTTTTTATGACTTTATTTATTTTTAGAGCAGCTTTAGGTTTGCAACAACATTGAGAGAAAGGTTAAGAGATTTCCCGTATGCCTCCTGCCCAGATACATGCACGACCTCCGCGATTATCTGCATCGCTCGCCAGCTGGGGCATTGGTTACCAACGCTGAGCCTACCTTGGTACATCATGTCACCCAGAGTCCACAGGTTACCTCACTTAGAGGTCACGCTTCATGTTGTACATACTGTGGGTTTCCTGCCGGTTCATCCCACCCACCCCCTGGGAACCCCCAATCTTTTTCTTGTGTCCGTAGTGTTGCCTTTTGCAGAATGTAATAGCGTTGGAGCCATGCAGTATGCAGTCTTTTCCGACGGGCCTCTGTCACTTAATCATATGCACTGAAGGCTCCTCCGTGTCTCCTCGTGGCTAGATAGCTCGTTTTGTTTTATCGCTGATAACATTCCATTGTCAGAGGGACCACTGTTCATTGAACCAGTCACCTCTGGAAAGACACCTGGCTTCCAAGTTTTGGTAATTAGGACTAAAGCTGCTATAAACATCCTCTTGCAGACTTGGGGGCAGATACAAGTTTTCTGCTCCTTTAGGTCAATGCCAAAAAGCACAGTTGCTGGGTTGTATGGTTAAGACGACGTCCAGTTCTGTAGGAAACAGCCAAACCGTCTTCCAGAGTGGCTGCCCCCTGCCGCGTCCCCACCACCAGCCGCGAATGAGTTCCTGCTGCCGCCTCCTCGCCAGCGTTCACTGTTCTCGGTGTTCCAGAACCATCCATCCTACTCCCTGCGACGTGGTATCGCATTGTTGTTTCCATTTGCAGCTTCCTGGTGACATGATGTGGAGCAGCTCCTCCTATGTCCATTTGCCATCTGCATATCTTCATTGATGAGATGCCTGGTAGGCCATTGGCCCATTCATTAATCGGGTTGTTTGTGTTCTGACTGTTGAATTTCTCAAGGGTCTTGGCATGTTTTGAGTAACAGTCCTGTGTCAGATGTATCTTTTGCTGAGTTTCATCCATTAGGTAATTCTCAGGTGTCGAGAGATCTTCTCTGACCACTGAGAAACCGTAGACAGCATTTCCAGAGTGCAGGCTGAACACACCCAGGCCCCCGGGCCTGAGCCTGCCGGCTCCTACGTTAGCTCCCGGGCTTGAGCATTAGCGCAGGCAAAACTCTTCGCCAGCGCCTGGCACACGGGCAGCGCCACTGCTGTGTCACGATTTACTGTCATTACCTCGTGGAACATAATAGATGCTACGCTCTCCGGGGGCTCGCCCGCAGTACTGTTTCCCAGCAAGTTGACCTTAGGGCTTCTAGTTTTCAGAAAAAGAGATGAGGTCCCAAGAGAGAAAACAGTAATCGTAGTGTCGTCCTCCAATATCTGAGGAAGATACAGTGAACGCGTGTCCACGTGCAGAGCACGCCACGGGAGATCCCACCATCTGGGCCATGATTTCTGAAGGCCACGGCCGTCCATTCTTGCACATTAACTCCCTGAAAGAGATTTAGTTACAACCTTAACTCACTTCCTTGCTGCCTGGCTGTATTTTTAACTATTAAAATATTCATTACACACTCTAAGAACCTAACCCCAAGTGTTTTATGACCCTTTAAAGGATGGCTTCTCTTAAACATCACCTTCAAACGGGGATGGCACGTTCCGAGAGGGTCTAATAAAGCGTGGTCCGTTGTCAGAAATCAAAGGAGATCCACAAGAAAGAGGTCATGGCCCCAGGAAAGACCTGCTGAAACCGAACGTGGTGAGCAAAGGTGTGGGTTGGGGAGCTGGGGATGAGAAGTGGGGAGGAGTTGGGTGAAAATGTGTTTCCCTGGTATGAGAAACATACTCTATTGTCTGCAACAAAGGTTCTCAACAAAAGGCAATTTGGGGCGCCCACAAGACACTTGGCAATGTTTGTTCACATTTTTGGTTGTTGAAACTGAGTTGAGGGGTGGGGGTTGCTGCTAGTAGAGACCAAAGGTCCTAAAATACACAGCATAGCCCCCCACCCAACCACCCAGCAAGAACTCGTCTGGCCTCAAATGGTCAAGTGAGAAAGAAGGCGGAGAAAGCCTAGCCTCCCAGAGCCCCCCCGGCTTGACCCCCCCATATGTGACTTTATTTGGCTTCTAGCTTGAATTGGCCGTTACAGGCATGTGTCAAATAACTGAAGACAAATAGTGGAAAACAGCCCTCCCTGTGTGTCCATTAAGAAGCACAATTCCATCTGAACTCTCCATCCACCCACTTTTTCAAAGGCGTTGTGATGGAAACATTGCAAGATTAGTGTTCACTTAAATCACACAAATTAATCCAATTACCTCGAAGGAAATGGTACCAGATCACTGGACAACAGATGCCCGTGTGGTAACTTGATTCACTAGAGAGTTAACACAGCAAATGGTTAAAAACCAGTCAGCAACAGCCATCTAAGAAGTTTCTACCTGCTGTGTAGCAACATGGACCCAATGTTATTCCTTGTTCTAGACCAGGGGTCTCCAAACTATGGCCCTTGGGCCGCATCTAGCCCACGAGGCCCTCTCATCCGGCCCGTGGAGACCTTTTTATCTGAATAAAATATATTAAATAAATAATTAAAAACATCTATGTTTTGATTCTTTTTTATTTGGACCTCGAGTGTGTAGTTGGCCCCCAAACTGCTGTTTGATAGTTAATGCGGCCTGCGGGCTGAAAAGTTTGGAGACCCCTGTTCTAGACCAACACAAATCTGCTCAATTTCCTGAAGTAAATACAGCTCTTTGTAGACCAACACAAGGTGAAAATGAGTTTTCACCATTTTACAAAGAATCAAAGTACTAAAGAAGCAGGAGAATGGATAGGAAGTTTCCGAATCAATTGACAGAGACTCAAAGAAATTCTAAGTGATCTCAACTGACTTAAAATAAAAAGTACACTAATTAACTGTTTTACATTTTTGTAATATCAGTTTAAAACTCTATTTTAAAAAATAATTCTGGGGAAGCTGGGATGGCTCAGGGGGTTAAGCGCTCACTTTGCAGCGCAGGGACCCTGGGGACCAGGGATCGAACCCTGGCCTGTGCAGACCCATATGCTGAACTGGGGAGCTCCCCCAGTTCAGTTCTCTCTCTGTCTCTGTATCTCTCTTTCTCTCTGTCACAAATAAAATAAATAAATAAATAAAACAATTTAAAAATAATAATAATAATAATAATTCTATTGAAGCAGTACTGTACAATTTTAAATTCTCCTATGTTTGGAGACTGCTTTGTAACTGGTGAAGTGCATTCACACTTAAATAATTCTGAGCCCTAAAATAATTTGCAAAAGAAGGGCTGGAGGCATGACCATCCTCGATTTGCAGATAAAAGTACAGGTTTGGGTACCATGTGCAAGTCCCTGTGGCTTAACAGAACTCTCGACGGGAGACGTTACGTTTTGCAAAGTTGGATCAGGAGGGGGGTGGCCGCACAAACAACTGCTGCAGGTCCCTGTTGCTGAACGAACACCCCCAACGTCAGTGACTGAGAACAACGGACACTTCATCGGATCTCGCAGTTCAATGCGGCCCGAATCCAGGCGGAGCTCGGCTGAGCACGGGTTCTGCTCCACGTGGGGCCGACCACCTGGTCCCTCTCTGGGATCAGCTGATGGCTGGTTTGGAGGGTCACGTGTGCCCGGTGGGACAGCTGGAGGGTGGGCTCAGCCAGGTCCCCTCATCCTTCCTGCTGCCTCTTCCTGAGGTCCCTGCAGCAGGGCAGGCTGACTTCTCACAGGGTGGCCAAGAGCAGGGACACTCCAAGACCTCGAAATCAGAAGCTGCCAGTCCTCAGTGCCTGTGCTCATTGTACTACTCGCTCTACTTGGAAACTTACCAAATAAAAATGTGCAGTTCTTTATAATGTCACTTTTGAATACAGTGACAAACAACCCAAGCCTACTCATCACTGAGTTTGTAGATAAGTTCACGATGTGCCATTACTCATTGCGGCTTAACACCTACTACAGGGATGTGGGGCGAGCACTTCAGCTTCAGATCCAAATGTCTCATCGTTGTCACATAAGCTCATTATTTCCCAGACCTTTGTCATATGCATCGCACACTTGTCTTCGTGGAAGACACAGTTACCCAGGCTCTGTGTCCAACTGCGTGGTGTTAGCTTTTAATTAACCCGTGTAGCCTCTTTTACTTACCCAGTTGGAGAAGGGACAGCCACTTGGGCCGCCTAAATGACGTTTGCCACTGTCCCTTTATCGGGTCTATTCAATCAGAACAATAGTTCCCGAGCTGCTTCTACTCTATTCAGCCACGATCCTCGTCGCAGACATCAGCGCTACAACTTGTCTCGCTCACCACAGGGCTCAGAATGGTGTCAACATATGAAACACAGATGAAAGCAACATGTCCTCTTCTCTCCGTGTTTCTCTGCAGAAGCTATTTCGGAATTCTTCTTTAGAACCCACCTGCCAACTGATAACAGCCAGAGCTGCGAGCACGTGGGAGGTGGGATGCTTGTGTCCCTGCTAAAGGGCATGAGACGTGCCCCATTTCTGGGTCTACATGCGTTAGGATGTCATCAACCCTCTTAAAAACGTGCATGCCCTGCGCTCTGGCAGCGCCGTGCCTAGAATTTATCCTAAGAAAGTAATTGGGAAGACACACGGAGACGTTTAACAGCGCTGTCCACCCTTCCGGCTTCCCGGGGCCGCACTGGAAGAACAATTGTCTGGGGTCACTGCGGGCCCGGGTCACAGCCGGTAGACTTGAGCTGGGATTAGGAACCCAGACGGCCTTGTGTCACTGAGCATTAGGGGCTGCTCCTTACAAAGAGAAGAGGGACCCACAGAAGCTCAGAGAGAGGCTTCGGCACCACACGCTCCTGGCGGAGGCAGCCCCTTGGTCACGTCTGGGTAGAGTGGGGTCAAGTGGGCTGTGAAGGCGGCAGCGCAGGGGCTTGGTAGGGACAGGAATGAGCCTCCGTGACAGTCAGTTATTCGGGTCTGACGCTCTCAATGAGCACTTTAGCTTCAGGCCAGTATTCGTTGCCAATCCGATCACCACCAGATTAGTGGTACGCTGTGGCTTCTGCTTACACTTCAGATTAGAAACCCCATGACGAAGCAGTCAGGCGTGGAAGCAGCCGTGGGCTGGCAGCTGTGTCACCTGAAGCTCACCTACAAAATAAAACATTAATAATACGTGACTAGGGCATAGCTTTTAAGTTGAGAAGTGTGTAAAGTGAAAAATTCTTCAGGGAACAAAAGACATCAAGGCCGATAGACAAAAGAGGGCTGAATGAATGTGAATAAATTTGCATTTTAAATCATGGATCTATCGACTGTATGGAAAAATACAGGTGCAAAACATTGTCAGTTCAAGGCTAAACAAACCATAAAATATATGTAACTATTGTGTATGCCAGGATGTCCGTGTACAAAGATAAGACAGACTTAAAGGGGATTAGCATTATCTGACCAGTTTCCAATACAATAGTACCAAAAGGCCGTATTTTCTATGCATTTCGGAGACCATATATGTAGTAGGCACGTGTGAATAAGTCTGCACATGTATGTGTGTACATGTGTACGCATATGGATATAATTAACATACATAGATATAATTGCCTTGATTTTGCATTTTTCCCCGTGATCCCATGTCTCCACATGCAGCTAATATCCAGAACTGTTCAGAGCTGATCAATAAAACACAGCTTACATCAAATGACCTGCACGTTGTCAATTTTTAAAAACCCAGCCTCTCTTGTGGATTGCCAACTTCAAAGTCTGGCATTAGGGTTATTAAACAGGCCATGATTGATTTATTACATAACATTAAGCACTGTCTTCTTTGAAGCACAAATTAAAAGGTCACAGAGGCCCTGCTTCTCGTCAGGGTGATAGTTACAGACGCAGAGACGCTCATCCTGTTGGCCGGGAAGGTCGCACGGAGAGGCTTTGAAGTGACTCTGTCCCGACAACATAGGGGCGAAATGCTGGGTATTTTGCCGCCGATTAACCGGACTGTTCCCCACTTGCAAACAATGGGCGGGTAACGAAGACCCAATCCTGCAAGCAAACTGCTGTTGCTGTTATTCTGTGACTGTGTTTAAAATGCCCGATGCCGTCCCCATGGGGCATTATTTAACAGGACAGACAATAGCCATGTACGTCTGGCTACGCGGCGGAGATATTTGAGAGAAATCAAAATGTACGTGGCAGCTGCTGGTCCTAGAAATAAAGCTGACACTTTAGGACCAAAGCAATTGGACCAGCTGAGACCTAAACATGTTGCTCTGCGCCACGTTCAGAAACCACCCGGAGCGCACGCCACGGTGCCGAACTCTCCCCCAAAGCCAGCGAGCGGGCCAATCGCTCAGCCTGGGTTCAAAGCCCTTGCGGGAGGAGAGTTGGGTGCAAATCTTTGAAGAGGTCAGACTTGAGAATGAATGGAAGTAATCAGATTCACGGGAGAAAATGGATCTTCCCACTAAATTCGAAGTCCAGCCCAAGACAGCCCTGAACCCCCGCCTGTGTGTCCGAAATGATCAGGGTCTCTACTGCCCAGCAAGCTGGCACCACCGTGCAGAGTGATGAATTATCTAACGTTATCCCAGGGCTGTCACGGAAAATCGGTACAACGGGGGCGTCAGCCTACAGCTGGCCAATGAGAACAAACTATTCTTCACGCCCAGAGTCCTGTGAAATCAGGGAATTTCTCTTATTCCTCGGTGGGTGGTGACTGGGCTTCCCTCGCTATCTCCCCCGAGAAATACCCTTTCCGGTTCTCCTTCTCACTGCGCCAGTATGTCCTTCCCAGGTGGCAGTTTGTGGCTATCCCCTCCCCCCGCCCCCCCAACAAAAGTCTCCACAGCCAAATGGATGGGATGAAATGAGAGGTTTAAAGAATAATTCGTTATACTATCAGGATCTGGGCACGCCAATCTCGAAAGCCTATTTTGAGCCGTCAGCTCTAAAGCACATGTGTTTTCATTGACGGACATGCCAAGTGGTGACGGTCAGGACAGGGTCATTAGGTCCTTAACTGCCACGTAGGCGTTCCTGCCACCGGGTTACAGGGAAGGGGGCTGACGCTCCGTGAGGCCCGGCCACAGCCCACGATCACGCAGCCCACGACCACACAGCCCACGACCACACAGCCCACGACCAC
>PVKE010012467.1:0-38278 GCA_004027555.1 Craseonycteris thonglongyai | reverse complement strand
GACCTTCCAATTCATAATATGTCTAAGTTGGTCCTAATCTTAAGATGTTTTAAATGACCTCACTTTGATTAAATTGGTGTCTCCAGACATATGGGCCACCACTGTCCTGTGGCTTCCTGGGCCCCAGGACAAGTCACCGCACAGCCTGGGGATATGTGCACTTCAGTGCAAAAGGCACGGCAACAACACCTTCAAAGAGGCATAGAAGAACAGGAGTTAGGGACTTTAAAAGGGGGAGATAAAATTCCCAAGGACAAATTAGCCTTTGAGTTCCCTAGCAGCAAGTATGAAACAGGCAACATCCACTGTACATTGAAATCACTCAAGCCAAAGATGGG
The DNA here is from genome assembly GCA_004027555.1 of Craseonycteris thonglongyai. Taxonomy (NCBI): domain Eukaryota; kingdom Metazoa; phylum Chordata; class Mammalia; order Chiroptera; family Craseonycteridae; genus Craseonycteris; species Craseonycteris thonglongyai. Next base: position 37,940 of record PVKE010012467.1, on the reverse strand, counting down.
GGGTGGGGTGGGGGGGAGTTTACTTTCTCTGTTATTGAACCGATCAAGAAAAAACATTGTTGAGTCTATCAGTATAAACTACCTGTTACTCTTTGTAATTGATGGCTCTGACTACCTTTTGACTACTTACCGGTATATACTTTTCGCCCCAGGTGTGAAAAGTTGTTTCCATACATTTTCTGAGTAAGGGCTAGTGTTTTTCAAACTTCTTTGCACATTAAAATCACCTGGGGAGTTAAAAAAAAACTTCAGCTGTCTCAGCTGCATCTGATGCTAATTAAATCAGAATCTCTGGAAGTAGGGGAGGAACTAGGCAGCAGCATCTTGCTTTTTAAAGTTTCCTGGGAGATTTCAATGTGCAGCCACGTTTGAGATTAAGCTTTATAGATCAGTGGTTCTCATACTGGAGTGTGTTATCACAATCACCTGGAGGGCTTGTTAAAATACAGACTCTAGGCCCCACCCCCAGATTTTCTCAGTAACTCAGCTTCAAGTGGCGCTTGAGAGTTCGCATTTCTACCAAGTTCCTGGGCGATGCTGACACTACAGGTCTGGGGAATCACACTTTGAGGACCATTGTTGTAGAGCTTTCAGGTATGTTAATATCACCAAAGTGGATGGGATAGAAATCTTCAAGTTCTAAAGATGAATTGAGTTAGTTTGGTAAAACCAGGCGATGTAACAGGGCTTGGGAAATAATTGTAGAACCATGCTCTTTTGCTACAGTGCCCATACTTGAACTTGATTGACAACATGTCTGGTTTCAGTTGGATTTAAACCAGGTCTTGGAGACCCAGCCAGTCCATTTCCTATGGATTAGCAGGGTTTCATAAATTCATATTAAGAAACTTGTCCCTCCAATGCTGTTGCAGGTGTCCTAAGGGACATCATGGTGCATTGTAAATGTTGTCTCATTCGTTATACTCAGTGTTTGGTGGATGCTGTGATGCTCTGATTCCGTGGCGCTGTAGAAGTGTTCAGAGGCGTGATAAATGTCCTTTCTCTAGGAGGGCTGCAGCATTTTCTTGTCTGGGCTCAACAAGGCCTACTTAGTCTGACCAGCTCTTGCTTCAGCTTACTATGCAGTTTCTTTTTCTTCTATTATAAATATTATCTGCACAACTCTTGGAGTTTCTCGGCCCATTAAAAGGTCATTAGATTTCCCATTTGCTGCGGCTGTTGATGGTTTCCCACAGAGGCCTCAGCACGGGCCTGCTTGCAGTGAATTTGAGCTGGGGGAGAACTAGAGAAAGGAGGGAAATGTGAAGACTCCACTAATAGCTGCTACCCAATTTCAAAACACAAAAGCTAGGCTGGAACCAAAGTCCTCCCTTCTTCAGCAAAATCGGCAGCAGATAAAAACAAAATTTCTGTATTTGTTCCAGGGACCCTCAACCATACATTCCATTTAATTTCTTTGCTTTTTATATCTTTAAAATATAGAAATATAAAAATAAATCAATACATAATAAATTAACAAGTGTAAAAACAAAGGAAACTTCCAGTTCAGTTTGTCACTTTTTAGATCCTCTACCTTCTGCTGGTTGCCAGTATTTGATAGTGTTCACTTTGCTGTCTGGTTTCTCTGTATTTCTAGATCTCTCTTTCATTAAACTGCCTCATCTGTGGATTCCTAACTGGCCCACTGGTGAGGTTCCAAAGACATTGGTAAAAAGAAAATTTTTGTTTACTCTATTTTGTCTTTCCTATAAAAACAATAACCATTTGTACTAAATTCCTTACCATGTGTATATATTAAACACTGAATTGTTGAAGAATATGTATAAGCAGAGTAAAAATTAAAGTTTAAAAGTAAATTTAAACACAAAACCTAGGTATAGTTAGAAATCTTGCTTATTAACTGCTTATAGTGATTAATATCTATCCTTTAAAAAATCTATAACTTTAAAGAAAGAATGCCAGCATGTCAGAAATTCTGACATCAGAAATCCCTTTCAATTCATGTACTTCCTGTGGCTACAGGTATTCTCAGCTCTTCTTTACCAAGACAGCTATCAAGGGTTTGCCTGTCTCTCAGTTAACCAGAGAATTCATCTCCCAGAAGATTTTAACTTCCTTCTCCTCATATGCCCACCTTTCCTTTCTTGCAGTTTGGAGGAAAAGAAAAAAGGTCCTAATTATACACACTAGCTCCATTTACTTGCTCCACTTCACCATGGTTGTGCTTTTCTGATTAGGAGAAAATTTGCTTCCTCTGACTGCTTCTGAGATTTAGCTCTCTGCCCTTTCCAGCCGAAGAGAGTCCTAATTTACACTGAATACATGCGTTTAGTCATTACCTCTAAATGTTACAACTTCTTGTTGAGAATCTCCTGGAGCTGTCTGGCTTTTGGTACCGCTTTGCTTCTTTTAAAGGAGCTTGGTGAAGGTTGAGCCTATGTCAAAACCTGCCACACAAGGTGATCATACAGTTAGGGATGGGAGTGATTTTTTTCTTCCCACGAGTGGAGGTGGTTCCCTGGCCTCTGAGCCAGGTCCCTTCCACTGAATGAAGTTCATGGGGTGGACAGACAGTCTGGAGGCTGACAGTGATGCAGCCAACAGAGGGAACGGGGCCTGGCCACAGTTTTTGTATGCTCTGCATTGACAAGCTGTCCCACTCCTCAGGAAAATTATGCATAAACCAAAAGGAAGCTTTTAAAACTGACCTGCATCTACTAAGCTCCTAGCAATACTAGAGCTCACCCATTGCTCTGTAAAACACGGATGCTGCCTCGAGCCACAGCAGACGGACTTCTCTAATACACACCAACCACGTCTGCCCTGCAGATGACTTCTCCACCTTGCAGCTGTTGTCTGCATTTGTTGCACACTTGTTAATGCCAATTGTATTTGTCATCATAATTATATAATTTTACTAAATATTGAATAAAGTGATGGGACATTAAAGCAAGAAAGCGTTTCTGTGAAAGCTAAGCTTCTTTGGAAAGATTTGATAGAACAAGTTGCTAAGAAGAATTGTTATGAAATTAGGGATTGGTAAAATCTGCAAAAGATTATAAAAATAGATGTCTAGGAGAGTTTCATTTCGTCTAAAGAAATTAGATGCTGCATTAATGCATTATGGATGTGGCTTATGCAAGAAAGACGGTAGAGAACTCTAATCCACAGACTCACGGTAAAGGAGTGGCCTCTGCCCCACAATGGTAAATAAATGCATGGAATTGAGTAGGTAAAAGGCCTGAATAGAACAAATTCAAGAAAGAGCAGGTATAGACGACCCAAGTAGCCATCACTGATTGCAGGAGACAATGAAGAACTAAATAGACACATCTCCCAATTTAAGCAGTAGAACACACACACATAAAATGGCCCCATATTCCTATTTTCAGAGTTGCTTATCTCTTTCTAATAAGGTGAGACATTTATAGGTTTTAGTTTAAATAAAATGTTTAAGGAACTGTAACTGACTTTTCTCATTAATTGAACAACTGTCAATCCTAGTGCATTCGCTCTTTATGCACCCAAGTGGGAACTGGGTATTCCTGTTCTTAGAGAATTATAGCACATTGTCCCAAAGCTCCATACTGGGCCCTGTGGATTTTGAGAATTCCTGAGGGAGGTTACCTGCACATGGTCACCTCTGGTCCTAAACTTTTGCTTCTCTGTATTTTGGTTTTGCATCTTTACTTGTTCTTTGTGTGTTAGTTCTGTGTATCTTAGCCCTGGCCATGAAACTCAGGTTTCCTTAATGTATGTGAAAAACAATCTTAACTTCCAGAAAGCATTTACAGGTATGGTAGACTTGAGTGGGGGGCAAGGAAAGCAGGGAAAGGTTTTAAATCTTAGAATAATAAAAATTTCAAATTGGAAATGAGATATCTTGGCATTGAAAAGTCCCAAGGTCATCCTGAAACTGAGGATTTGGGTGTTCACCTCACACATGAACTCAGCCACACATCCTTTGCATAGTTTCTTGCAACTTTAAGAATTTCTCTCTCATGGCTCTTCTCTCCAATTGTGTTTATGTCAAACGCAGAACAGTGTGGCCAATGCTTGGCTGCCTCATTTCTGCTGATCCCTGCTCTTGGGTGGGGTCTCACCTCCTTCCCTACCTGCTTCATCTCAGGTAGCTTATATGTGGTAATGAGGGCTGTCTGGAAAGTAGCCAGCCATGTAATATAAAAAATAGAGGTGGTTATGGCTGGCTACTTTCTGGACAGCCCTCATATATGTGTATATCTTAATAAGATGACCATGTCCTAAGAACTGAAATATCTTTGAAAGTAAAATGGGCGATATTAATACTTTCTCCATGACAAAAGGCAAAAATTGGCATTGTGCTGGGCAGACAAGGACCTGCTATTTATCAAAGTATTTTTCTAACTACAGACAATATTCTCCTTAAGAAGCATTCAGGGGTTGACAGAGAAAACATTTTTTTTTTTTGTCCCATTATATATGGTTCGGCAGAAGTAACACCCTTTTACTTTTACTAGCTCATAATAAAGGGGTGTTACTTCTACTGGACCCTGTATATACCCTCCAAAGTTGGTTAAACACAAATACCCAGTTCTTTCCCTCATTAGAGGAGTGTGTGATTCACTGACGCAAAGTAGGCTCTTTATGGGCCAACACCATTTACTGTTCTGTGTGCCTTGCCCTCTCCAAGATCAGTTTTTCCATCTGTGAAATGGAGCATTTTGCTGCCTGCTCAGGGACTCAAAGAAGAAGAAAATAGACACTAAAGATTTTGGAGGGGATTATGCAAAAGAAATATAAAGTTTATTATAATCACAGTTCTATATGTTTTTAATGAAATTAATAGTCAAAAGTGCAGTGGTGAATGATATTGTTCTACGTCAGCCTGATAACTTTTCTGGGTTGGAGCCTCTGGGTGTCTTTTATTGCTCCCTGACTCCAAACCTGGTCCTTTGAAATAACTGTACCAATAATCCTGGGTCCTGACCCTCAGACTCCTATTATTTCGTTCTTGGACCTCTACTCATCACATTCATTCAATCACCCTGAATTGTATGTCCTTGAGTCGGGTTATTGTGATGGTGACAAATGAGAACTAAATTGAAGCCATCAGCCACATTTTCTTTACTCACCTATTTCCAGATGTGGAAGTTAATGGGCTTGGATTGGCTGCTAACACGGAGTCTCATCAAAGACCATTTTCCCTAAGGGCATTAACTGCAATTTATTGATTGGGTGGAGGCCTGAGGCATTTGGGGCCTGGGTTTGTATTCTGGCCTAGGAACATGGTTGCAGCTGAAATCCAAGCCTGCCATTCGAGTTTGTCAATTGAACAGGAACTCTGGGGCTTTAGATTCAAAAGCCAGGTATGCTGACAAAATGAGCAGTTAAAAAATGTCTCACCTTATTACAAAGTGGTAAGCAGCTCTTTCCTTCCTCTGAAAATAGGAACACGGGCCCATTTTATATGTGATACATCCTGCTGCTTAAATTGGGGGATGTGTCTATTTAGTTCTTCATTGTCTCCTACAGTCAGTGATGGTTACTTGGATTGTCTATACCTGCTCTTTCTACTTCCCCCTCTCCTGTCTCGGATTTGTTCCATTCAGGATTTTCTATCCCTCATTTCCAACCAAGCTACCGGTAGTCTTATAATAACCAACACACTTCTAAAAACAGAGGTCAGGTCTCAGCTCTGATTCTGATTGCTCTCACAGCATTGAACATGTTGGGTTATACTCTTTTGCTTGAAACAGTTTCTTGCCTTGGCTTTCAGGACAGCACACTTTCTGATTTCCTCATACATGAAGGCTGTTCCATCTCAGTCCCTTTGGTTGCTGCATCTTGATCTTTTGAACCTCTAAATATTGGGTTCCCTAGGGTTTAGCCTCAGATGTCTTCCCTATTTCCTGCACTTCTGCCCATCCAAACTCATGGATTTAAGTACTTTTGCCCGCTGAAGTCTCCCAAATTCATATCTCTAGCCTGTAACTCTCTGATGGCCTTGAAATGCACATATCATGTGCTTAGTTCTCCACTTGATTTTGTAATAGGAATGTTGAAAAATTAATGAATTATGCTGAACTTCTGTTCTCCCTCAAACACTCTCCTCCTAGTTTTTTTCTTACCAGTAAAGGGCAACTCTTCTCTTTCAGTTGTGTGGGCCCAAACCCTTGAAATCATCCTTACTTTTGTTTTTGTTTTTTTAAATCACATATTCTGCTTGCAGGGCACCAGCATAACTTACTGGTTTTATCTGCAAAATACCTGAATATCTAGAATCTGACCACATCTTCTCACCTCTCTCGCTGCCACTCTGATGCTGAATATGATCCTCTTTCACCTGGCTTATCATGTATCTTTCCTGAATGGTCTTGCTTCTACTCTGGCCCCTACAGCAGAATTTCAACACAGCAGGCAGAACATTCCTTTACAAAATCTGACTTTGGTCAGATTATGTTACTCCTCTGCTCAAAACCTGGAATGCATGAATTCATACCTCACTCAGGGTCCTCGTAAGGGCCCGCATGGATCCATACCTCACTCAGGGTCCTCATAAAGGCCTGCAAGGCTTGTCACACCCATTTTTGAGCTATTGTCCTGTGAGTCCCCTCCTCTCTCACTTGGTATTTGTCAGTGCCCACATTGGCTCCTAATACTCCAGTCACCTTCTTCATGAGATTTTCACTTAGAGTTCTACTGCCTGGAACTTTCTCTCTCCAGGTATGTTCCTGGCTAGTTCCCTCACTCCTTAGGGTGTCTACTCAAATATTATCTTCTAAGTGAGGCCTTCCTGATCATCCTGTTTAAAATGGAAAATCCCACTCACCCCAGACCTTCCTACCCCCATTCCTGCGATATTATAGAACTTACTATAAATGAAACAGAGTAAGAAAAGACAATGGTATTAAAAATAAAATCTTTTGGCCGTGAGTTTTATTTAAAAGGTACCAGGTAGGATTTTTATTCTTGAAGATAATAATGTTTTCAATTTCTGAAGCTGCTCACCAGGAATATAGCAGTCACTCTGAAGCAGTCTGTTTGAATATACTGTTTAAAATAGCCATGTATGTGTTTTTTGAATGATAGATAACACATATCTATCTCTGACCTTGAACTGACCTTTGGTCACCACATTCCAGTATCTTTGAGTGCCTCCTATGGGCATGCCCTTGCACTTTCCCATCTCTGACTTTCTGTGTTGGAAATTATATTTGCCTCACTGTGTTTTTAGGACTTTTATATTTGAGTGATGGGGTTATGGTCTCTTCTAAAGATGTAAATGTGAATGTATTGAGTTCTCAATCATCGGGAGCCACAGGTACTGGCAACTATGTACTGAATAGGTTCAGATGGCAAAACTAGGCTCTTAGGAGGCAAGTTAAGGGGCCCCTGACACTATGGCAGCTATTGAATGGAATTTGCCTGTAGTTATTGGATTGAAAGAAAGGGTTCAGTGCTCACCCCTTCTCAGTTTTTATAGACATGCCCCTCATTGGCTTTTGCCATCTATACCAACACTTCAAACCACCTTTCAATCTATTAAAAAGTGATAACATAGCCTTTAAATATATTTTATCCTGCTTTCAAATGTAGCATATTTAAAATACATTTGAAATATAAGTGAATTATTCATTTACCAAAGAGCAGACTTTTACAAAAATAGTTCAGGATAAAAAGCGGCATATGAAATTATCTGATTGTCACCTACTTGCATTCTAACAACCATATGTAGTCTCCCATTCCCATTCGATATTTTCAGTCCTTAGGCTGAAAGGTCTCAAACAGCATTTTGAGATTCGAGAATTCTGAGACCTTTCATTAAATCCACACCTACTGGTGATCCAACTGCTGATGATTCCATATCAGGAAACTTCAGGAGGAGAACTTTGCATGTTTGGACAGCCAACACTTTCTAAATTTTTACAAAGTGCAAATTCAATTATTTAAATTTTGCAAATTACAAATTAAGATACGTGCTTTAATAACTCTCTCCCTCTCACTCCCTCCCTCCAATTTTCTATCCTTCTGTTTGGAATATTGCCTTAGATGTCCTATTACTTGGAACTAGTGTTAGAGAACATCTAATGAATTAGGAGTTTTGAATGGAAGCTGTAATTTCCCCAGACATAGAATGACAGAGTCTAAGTTTAAACTAACCTTAATGTTTAGATTAGTGATTCTCAACTGTCATTGCACATGGGAATCATCTGGAGAGTGCTTGAAATCACTGATGCTTTAGACCAGGATAGTACAGTCTGCAGCCAGGATGGCTTTGAATGCAGCCCAACACAAATTCTTAAAATGTGAGAGAAGATTTTTTTGTGACTTTTTCCCCCCCCAGTTTATCAGCTATTGTTAGTGTTAGTATATTTTATGTGTGGCCCAAGACAATTCTTTTTCTTTGAATGTGGCCCAGGGAGGCCAAAAGGTTGGACATCCTTGCTTTAGAATAGTTGGAATTGAACTTCTGGGGATTGTGCCTAGGCATCTGATTAAAACAAAACCAAAAAGAAAACCCTATGTGATTTTAATATGCAGGGTTGAGAGCCATGATCTAGGTAAACCCACATGATATTTAAATCTTTGTATCTTGGTCACTGCACAAAACTTGGCTGGTCTCTGTTAGATACAAGGGGAAAATACTCACTCTCTAAAGAAGAGTTCTATAGGAAGTTCTTTCTTATATTAACATAAAAGCTATCTCTTTATACCTTTTCCTGGTTGTTCTCTTTGTATTCCTTGAGGATACAAAGAACAAATCCTACCTTTCACATGGCGGTTCTTTGAAAATTTGAAGGCAATTATCAGTCATTCATGTTGTATAGCCAAATATTTACTGAGTGTTTATTATAAACTCAGACCTACCCTGAGTCCCCAGCACAAATAAAATGTGGTTACTGTACTCATGAGGCTTACAGTCTGGTGGGGAAGATGGGAAGACCAATGACAGTGGAATAGCTCAACAATGCATTGTTACCTTCCTGCCTCCCCACCTGTATCCCTCCCCATCTTACCCTTCTCTAAGAAGAATATCCTCAGTTCTTTCAGTCTGCCTTCATTTGACATTGTTTGGAAGCCTTCTGCCTATTGGAGTTTAAATTTACGTTAGGTAAGTATGGCTCCTCAGGTGGATTACAGATGTCTGATGTATGGTCTGAGTATACCAATGCGAGAGTTACTGTCCTTGTCACCATTCTTCTAGAATCTAGATGATGCACTTCTGGCTCATTATGAAACTGCAGACAATTAAGTCTATTAGGTCTCCTTCATATGTTTTGCACTTATTGTAAAGAGCACATCTCTCCTTTGGGTGGGTAGGAGGTATGGAAGACATGGCTGATGGTATCAAAGAAAAGGGTTGGAGGAGTTTAACTTCCTTCTCACCTGTCTACCTTCTCTCTGGGCTAAGTTATGGGTCCCTAAGGTCACACGTGAACATTCTGATAATATGATGTAAATGGCCATGGGTGGGTTTGTCCAGAGGTGGGCATATTTGCCAAGTGAACTAGACTTAAAAGGGTGATGGTAATGGGTAGAGAGCAACAGTTTGGTTGCTCTTTTCTGTGACCAGACTTTCTTCTATGTGCTAATCAATACTGGAAGAAAGTAGCTTCTCTAGTGGTCACTTCTGAATGCAAACTAATCAATTCTATTATTTTTGTCTCTTTCTCTCTTTTTTTTTTTTTTTTTTAACCTGAGCTCTAAACTACAATAGATGGTGGGGAAAAAAAGTTGCTTTCCAATATTACCTTGTGGTTTTATGGGAACTCAATTAAGTAACCTCTGATCTTTACTTGATTCATCCTTTACACATTTTAAGTTATCAGAGTTATTATGAACAAGTAATTAACTTGCATTTTTTAAAATATTTATTTTTATTGTTTTTGACAGAGAGAGAAAGATAGAGAAAGAGATAGAGATACAGAGACAGAGAGAAGGGGGAGGGCCCCAAACAGTCTCCATAGTTGTACATCTTCAGTTTTTCCACATAGTTTCATTCCACAGGTGGGCACGGGGCTGCATAGGGCAGGAACTGGGCCAGGGTCTCACCCCGGTGAGAACTGAACTGGGGGCACTCCCCAGTTCAGCATATGGGTCCATCCAGGCCGGGGCTGAGATTCGATCCTCGGTCCCCGGGGCTGCAAAGTGAGCGCTTAACCCACTGAGCCATCCCGGCTTCCCAACATTTTTTAAAAGACTGATTTTTATTGCTTTTGATAGGTGAGGGAGAGAGAGAAATGGGAAGGGCCCAGAGCAGTCTCCATAGTTGTACATCATTAGTTGAGACATGGTTTCGTTCCACACAGGTGGATGTGGGACCAGGCACAGTGGGAACTGAACCTGAGGCCTCCTTCATGGGAGTCGAGAACCTTTGCTGCCAAGCCATCCCAGTAGTTACCAGTTGCTCAGCAATTCAGCATATGGGTTTGCATGGGCTGGGGCCAGAAATGGAACCCCAGACCTGATGATTGGGAGGCACGTGCTCAACCGCTGAGCTATCCTAGCATCACTGTCACTGGCATTTTCATTGTTTGCCCCAAATTACTCTCACTTTATGTTTGTCAATTAGCATCTCAAGAAGGAATGCTGCTATATATTTAGATTTTTGCATTCCCATTTAATGAAATGATTCACAGATATTTACTGACATAACAAATTCTGTTGTGCTGAAATAAAAGTGGGTACACTGAGGATAGACCGCAGCCCCTAACATCACTATCAGGATCATAAGCATTTGGTGAGGATGTGTGTCAAAATTGGTTCAGATTAGAACCAGTTTGGATTCTAATCTGGGGACGTTTTGGGCAAGGCTCCTTCCTTGTTCATGCCTTCTTCAGTATCTCTTCAACAAGAACAAGATGTCACCATCCGTAGGGCCATAAGAATGCACGGTGAAGCACCACACCTGAATGCGTGGTGTGTGCTGGGTCAGCAGGCATTCAGCACAGACGCTGATGCACAGAGTGAAAACAGCTCAGTCAGCAGAGTCGGAGTGGAATAGCAAGGAAGGGACTTCGTGTTCCATATGCTATTCCAACAGCCTTTAATCCTCCTACTGTTGACACAAAGGCCTATTTAAGATGCTGGGGTTATATTTGCTGATGTGCATGTGGGTATTTGGAAAAGTAGGCTTTTATTGACCTGCCTGATTGTTTAACCCATCCTTCATGATAGAGTTTCAAGTGCTCAGTTCTAGAAGGAGCCAACACCAGTGGCCTGTTTGATTCTCACCTTCCTTGTCTCCTCTGCAGCATTTGACTCCTTTGACAATTCAGATCTGGACAATCCCTCCCTGGTGCTGTCTATTTCACTGTGCCATCCTGGTTGGCCGTGCCCCTCTGTTCCATCCTTCTCTCCTTTGGCCCTCCCATACCCTAGCCATGGGCATTCCTTGAGACTCAGTATTTTGTCCTCTGATATTACTTATATGTGCTTTTCCATTTGGATTTTTCAGGATTTAAGTACCACATGCATGACTATATGTTCCAAGTCCTTGTTTTTAGCCCTGGAGCATAACATACATTACCAATTATCTAGCTAACACATTTTATTCTGTGTTCCTTATATCTTTCGTATCTTTATTTACTTTTGGCTCCTGTTCCTGTCACTTAATTTCAAAGCTATGACTCATGTCTGAATTATAGCTGTCTTCTGTTATGGTAGGGTTAGCCAGCCTTTTGGCCTCCCTGGGCCACTTTGGATGAAGAATTATATTAGGCCACACATAAAGTACATGAACACTAACAATAGCTGATGAGCTAAAAAAAAAAGTCACACAAACATCTCATAATGTTTTACGGAAGTTTACAAATTTGTGTTGGGCTGCATTCAAAGTCATCCTGGGCCGCATGTGGCCTGTTGGCCACAGGTTGGACAAGTGTCTGTTACTGTTTGCTCACTGAGAACTGCTGTTCCTCTGCCCCCCAGTTCCCCACCTTAAACAGGGTCTCAAAGGCCCCAGTGACTTATTGCCACCTCAGAATATGCCTCAGCAATGTTGGCACTGGCTTCTACTAGGGTGAAACAGTATAGATCTGCACCTGATATAGGACCGTGTCTCCAGACACGAATAAGTGCCATCCTCTGGTGCACTTTGAAATTGCACAGATGCCTTGCCTCGATACACAGAAGTTTCAATTTGGCAATTTGGGGTGGGCCCAGAACCTGTGTTTCATGAAACTCAGGCTCTAAGGACCAGGCAGCTTTGTTTGCTGAGGCACCACTCTGCGTCTCACTGTGTCCTGAAGAGAACAACAACTTTTTCCTAGGTCTGGTCTCTGTCTTGCTTGTGCTATCTTCCCAACCTCCATCCTCTCCTAACTAAAACAGCCTTTCTCACTTGAATCTCTTTTTGACTTGAGCCTTCTGTCTTGTGATTTTTCTTCCCACTGGGGAATCTCTGATGTCTTCTCAGCAGGCGTAGCCACCTGTGAATGGACATGCCATGCCACAGAGGACTGCTCCCTGGATGGCTGAGTGACAGGATTTCCTGAGTTTCATTATAAAGCAAACCCTATATTTGCAAAGATGAGGTGTTGCATAGAGGGAGAGATGAAAGTCGGCGGCAAGAAAATAATCTCCTTGAGACTGCAGCCCTATTTCATGTATCTATCAATTAGATTTGCTTCCTTTTGGTCTTTAGATTAAAAAACAAACAAACAAACAAAAGCCCCTCAAATAAACATGACTGTGATGCATGTGTTCTAATGCTTCTGATTTTCTGACTACTAGAACAAAAAATTAATATCTTTCTTGCTCCATAAAGGAAAAACTTAGATAACAAAGAGGGACATGAACAGATGCAGTTTACCTTTAGATTCAGGACTTGCATGGTGCAAATGTGTATATAGTCGTATGATTAGCATCAATTTCATATTTTTATGGAACTGCAGCAATAGATCATGTTAGATATGTGAAAAAAATATCAAAATTGGATCCCTGACCTACTACACTTAACTTTCTAGGATAAGTACATTATCAGATAGAGATCCGTGAGCCAAAGAAATAACACAAAGGAAAGTTTAGTTGGTATAAAAATACGAATTTATTACTTTTTAATATTCTCTAATGCTTATTTTTAGAATTACAGGTCTTTTCAAATGTCCTTTAATTTTATATGTAGTTAGTGTTGTGACAAGTGATTAGTGGCTAAGGGCAGGTAGCAAGAGAACATGTATTCGCAGCCTCTAAAATTGAATCACCAAAACACAAATGAAGAGGAACACAGATGAATTGTAATTTTTAATTGTTTTGTTTGTGTGTGTATTGAAATGGGGGAGGGGTGGTTGGGAGAATGACTTCCACTCATAGCCCACAGGAGGAGAAATCAACACAGCAGATTAAAAAATGTAAAAAGCCTTTCCCATCTCCCTGGCTTCCTTGTGGTGTCTTTGAATGTGTTTGGCAGCATGGGCATATCAGGCCAACTGTGTGGTCACCAAATTCCTCATGGTATTTAAAAGACTCCTTTATTATTCTCCTCAAGCACCTTTGGGAAGTTGGATGCTTGCTTTGGAATGTCCATTGTATTTTTACCTTGCTTGAGGCATTATATATATATATATATATATATATATATATATATATATATATAGTTGTTAGTTAGTTTGTTTTTGTTTTTTAATTGTTAAATATATTTTCTTTTGTTAATGAGCATTTTCTTGATCTCTAAAAATGACAAAAAACCTCTTCCTTAGGGAAGACTGTCTTCCTTACTTTTGTATCATTCGGAATGCTTTGTCCAATGGTAGACAGAGTCTGTGCCTTGTGACATTCCAGGGGCACGAGTCACCCTGCTGAGCTGAGAGGAAGAGGTTAATGTGGGATATACTGTGAGTGGTGGCCCCTGAAGTTGTGCAACCTGGTAGTAAACACTCAGTAAAAAGAAAAATTACTGAATAAGCAGCTGAGTGATTGAGCAAATACCTTTCTTTTAATCCTTCAGAAATAGTTTAGTGTAATTTATGTTGAATCAAGATGGAATAGAAACTTATAGACTCTGGGTTAAGAGGATCTGGGTTTAATCCTAGCTTCCTTATTTACTTACTGTGTGATTTGGGTAAATTACTTAATTTCTTTGAACCTCAATTTACCTATCTGTGAGGTAGGTAGGGTAATACCTACCTTGTAGAGTTATAAAGCAAATTATATATAATATAAACAGAAACCACCTAATATGGGCTCTGGCATAAACTAGATACTGAATATTAATAATGATTATTGTGGTTTTATGTTTTTCAGTCCAACTTTAGTTATATTAGCATCAGTAAGTGGAGAAAGTAAAGCATAAACACAGGACTGAACTGAAACCTGTACCTACTAAAGGCAGGGCTTGTGCCTCTTATTCATGTGTGTGGTTCTGAGTCTGTGCCTATTGTAGAAATAAACATTGTGTGAATTATCACATATGTTATTAGGATGAGCTTGCAATGTATTTTTTGTTGAAACGTAAGACAATTATTTGAGAATCACTGATTCTACATTGTATAATGTGAATTGGAGGATGTTCATTTTATCATACACTGGCTTTGGCCCATGGTTATACAACCAACTAGAAAGAATGCTCAGTGGGGTTCTGATACTAAATTGTGAGTGCTCCACACAACTGTGGCTGAGAGAATAGACCCACAGTCCTCTTCTAGGTTCTGTTGATCCTCTACCATGTTCCCCCTTTTTTTCTCCTGTAATGCAATATTTATCAAGCCTGTAGCCTGCTTTGCAGAACTTCTTAAATTTTTTCATTTTTATTATTATTGCCTCCTTCTTGCTGCTTTTTTCTTTATTTGTGCCTTTGTTCTTTCCATGCATTAATTAATGGAATTAGCACATTTTCAGTGTTTATTCACATTTAATGAGGTATTGGCATTTTGATGTCTCAAATGAAGAAGTGAGGCCCACGGGTGAAAATTTTATTGAACTACAATGTATTTTATTTTTCAAGATGTGTGACTCACACAGTCATAATCCTTTGTGAACACAAAGTGATAATGTGTCCAACAGTATCTGATATTTTAATGTCTTAAAATATAATACAATACTGTTGAGTTCAACTTTATTTAA
This sequence comes from Craseonycteris thonglongyai, assembly GCA_004027555.1. Taxonomy (NCBI): domain Eukaryota; kingdom Metazoa; phylum Chordata; class Mammalia; order Chiroptera; family Craseonycteridae; genus Craseonycteris; species Craseonycteris thonglongyai. Next base: position 22,934 of record PVKE010012467.1, on the reverse strand, counting down.
TAGAAAACGGAAAAAAATTCTGTCACCCACAAAACACTTCAGATATATTAAAAATTACTAGAAATATAAAGTGAAAGTGAATGTGTCTCTGGATTAATTGGATAAAATAGTCTTAGTCAAGGTCTTTTGGTATAAATAACAGAAAGCTACCCAAATGGGCTGGAGCAGAAAGGGGGAGTTTATTGTAAGGACACAGAAGTGTCTCAGAGTTCCCAAGGGCAGACAATGGGACTGCGGCCTGGAGTTAGGAACCCATCAGAATCTAGACACACATGTTTTCAATTTCCAGCTTTGTCTCTTGTTGCTTCCTTCTGTCCAGGTGAAGTGGGCCATCGTCAAAGGGCAAACTCATCTCCTGAGTTCAAACGAAGAGCTCAAAACTATTCAGCATCTCTGAACTCCAAGTCCAGATTCCTAGGAAAAAGAAAGATTGATCTAGGTAGGAGTTCTGTAATAAATACATGGCTGCCTGGAGACCTGAATTGGGGTGGGATGGAAGGAGGTAGGGGAGGGGAGTTCTCAATGAAGTGAGTTTATGGGACAAGTATTGTTTGCTTTACACTTTGTCTTGCTTCATCTTTATAGTGCCACATAGAAAGTCAGTTCAATGTGGGCACAATACAGTTGTAACTGAAGTATTTTAAAGCATTCATTTTTTAAAATTTATTTTATTTTTTTTACTTTTATTTTGACAGAGAGAGAGAGAGAGAGAGAGAGAGAGAGAGAGAGAGAGAGAGAGAGAGATACAGAGACAGAGAGAGAGAACTGAACTGGGGGAACTCCCCAGTTCAGCGTATGGGTCCGCACAGGCCGGGGCCAGGATTTGATCCTTAGTTCCCAGTGCTGCAAAGTGAGCGCTTAGCCCACTGAGCCATCCCGGCTTCCCCTATAACTGAAGTATTTTATGAGACTTGCTTACTGTTAAAAGGCTGAATCTATATATTATATTAACACCAAAGTGACCTGTTAAAGAAATTTTCAGGAAGCCGCGATGGCTCAGTGGGTTAAGAGCTCACTTGGCAGGCCTAGGGTCCGAGGATCAAATCCTGGCCCCGGCCCATGCAGATCCATATGCCAAACTGGGGAGTGCCCCCAGTTCAGTTCTCACGAGGGTGAAGACCCCGGACCAGTTCCTGCCCTGTGCAGCCTCACTCCCACCTGTGGAATGAAACTATGTGGAAAAACCAATGATGTGCAACTATGAAGACTGTTCTGGACCCTCCTCCTTCTTTCTGTCTCTGTCTGTGTATCTCTCTCTCTCTCTCCCTCTCTGTCAAAAATAATAAAAAAAATAAATCTTAAAAAAAAAAGAGAAATTTTCTTTAGAAATTAAGCCCAATAATTTTTTTTTATCTGAAATAAGTAGATTAGAGAGGTTGTATGTATTTGATTTCATATTTATTTTACTTTCTTTTGGTGTGGATTAGATTGTGTTTAATCATCATCATAAGCTCATTACAATGGTATTCTTTATTTAATTGGTCAAAATATTATTGATATTTTCCTTTTCTCATCTTTATCTGTCCTTTGTTCCATTTTCTCCTCTACTTCTCTCTGTTCTGTTTTTCCTTTCTTCCTCTCTTCTTCATCACTTTTTCCCGAGGAATTAAAAGATGTGTGTGGGTGTTGTTGCAAGTGGGAGAGAGGAAAAATTGAGCAACAACGAGTTTGAAAGTAGCAAAATTATTTTAGTAACTCACTATCTTGGGAGGATACATATTGATGTATAATTTATACACAATTGCAAATAGTCATGTAAATTGGGTGCATATTTTAGCTCTTAGAAAATGACTGCCCACACATTGCTGTGCAGTCCTTCCTATGCTTTAGCTTTGGACAGTTGCGTTGGAGTTTCTAGGAGTCAGAATGAAGAGGACCTGCTGTAACTTCATTGAAATATGTGACCTTTATATTTCCATAAAATGACAAAGGCATGTGAAAGAGATGAAAGGAGAGTCGAGAGAAGAATCAATGGAAGAGAAAGATGTGCAAGAAGACAGTGGGGCTGAGCAGCGGAAGGAGGGCTGAGCAAATGGGGGTTGCTCAGCTGGGCTGTACGTAGGCAGCTCCCTATTCACTTTTCTGGAAGAAAGCCCCCTGCTGCCACATCCAGGGTCTAGGTGGTTTAAGAAAAGGCAGCTCCTTGCAGTCATGTGTGTGTGAAGAAGTGTCTTCCTCCACTGGGCGGGGCACCTCGGTGCAGGACAAACTTCCATAACATTAAGCAGCATTCCTGAGGGGTGACAGACTTGAGAAATGGGAAGCCAGGAGGCAAATCTAAGGATCAAATCTAAATAAAGAACTCCCTAGCTCGTGACCCCCAAGTAAGGAACCTTGGCTGTGCTGCAGGAGTGGTGTGGGTCTGAGGTACACTTTGGGGTGTTATCACTTGGAGATCCCAGAGCAGGGAGAGTCAATGGGAGACTCATCAGTGGAGATGAAAGTTAGAGTATGGGTCATGCCTCCTAATGAAGGCTGTATAGGAGCATGTGTCACGGTTGACAGAAGAAAGTCTTGCGGTAGGGAAGGCCAAAGGCATGTATTTCACTATTGCACGAGGTACTATTGGGTGACAAGCTCCAAGTGCTAGCTGAGGGCCTGCCTTCTTTTCATTCTGAGGTGGAGAAGGAAGAGTATGTACATAGGCTGAGATCAGGTGCAGTGGAAGGCAATTACATAGCTAGTAAGTGGTAGAGATGAGATTTGAATTTAGACCTGTCTGGCTGCAAAGCCCATATGCTCTGTGTCTTTGTAACTTTCAGTTTTATATTCCACCTATAAGTGAGGTCATATGTTTCCTGATTCTTTCAGTCTGACTTATTTCACTTAATAAGATGGTCTCTAGGTCCAACCATGTTGTCACAAATGGGTGGTGGGCACATAATGTGATGCATGGGTGATGTGATGTGGACTTGTACATCTGGAAACTATCTAATTGTTACCAACCAATGTCACCCCATTAAATTTAACAATAATAATAATAATAATAAAAAAAGCCCATATGCTGTGTGTCCTATCTCAGCCCCTGTCACCTCTCCTGCCCTTTCTGAGGGCAATGCTGGGGACCTCCAGTTTTCAGCCAGCATGCCACACAACCCTTACAAACATGCAGCTACTGTTCCCAGAGCAGCCTGGGGCTGGGAAAGTTATTGCAACAAATGTTAGGACTTATAAATTGTCATAGGAGACAAGACCCATGAATCTGGTCTTCAGATTTTCTGAAACAAAAATTGCATGTGACACATGGTCTAACAAAAGAATTTTGTGCTGCTTCATGCTGTGAGATCAGACTGGGAGATATAGATATGAAATATTTAAAGTTCAGAGCCTTGAAGGTTTAGGGAATAACAGAAGAGAGTGTTTGAGATAAAAATTGTCCTGGAAAATTCTGGATGTAAGTTTGTGCTGCCTCCGGACACCTATATAATAGGTATACCATATCTAATAAGTCCTAAGGTGCAACCAAGGATGTATTAGAATTGGTAGCACATTCTTGCCCTAACATACATGTAGTTAGGGAACTAGCTCAAACAGTTCTGATACAACAGTTACATAGGAGTATATAAAGGAGAGAATTAGACAGAGAGACCCTTGAGGGACCAATTAGGGCAGAGGCATAAATAAGACAGGAAGCAGCAAGTCAATGGTAGAAATAGACAAAGCCATAAAGAGAAAAAAAGATGGCGAACTCTGCATAAAAGGAATTAATCCTCTTTCTTCCTGATAATATGAGAGAGGGCTTTTGTGAATGGCATTTGCTTGCTTCAAATTATTTCTTGAATGGGCATTATTCTTCCTCACCTCTGTACCTTATACTTTGTGACTCCTACAAGAGAAGCTGATTCCATCCTTGTTTTACTATGGGACATCTGTTCTCCTTGAAGGCCAGCTTACCCTATCTTCTCATGGAAGCCTTCATCAATTTGCTCCTTCCATCTCCTACCACAGTAATTTACAATGTAATAACAAGTATCCATTGTGTGTCTAATGGAAGGGCTCTGTGCTAGGTACTGGTAATGATACAGCAATCAAAATATTTCTGCTCTTGGGAAGCTTTTCCCACTTGGTGCCACTGCTGAGCCTTCTTAAAAAATATATGCTAGTATTATTTAAAATACACATTGTTTTGAAACTATGTGTTTCTGTCCCCTATTAGACTATGAGTCCTTGAGGGCAAGCGCTATGTCTTAATCAAGTGCTTAGCCTTTGTACCTACCTGAGTATCTAGAATGTAATAGTAACAGAACAGGCATAGGTACTCATATAATGAATGAATGCTTTTCATAATTTTTACTTCTTATAAATATGTAGACTTGGAGCATGTTCTCATTTATCTGTTGTCCTCCAACACTTCCACTTTCATAAAGAAGAACCTCCAAGGAGAATTAATTAGTTCCTTTTATAGCTTTTTGTGATCTATTTTCTATCTTGAGATCAACCAAAACTGGGACTAAATGATTGTGATGACAATAAACTGAGTTAGTTTTGTTTTACATGGACATTTTTCTAAAACTTTAGATTTGCAAAAATATGCATTATTGGGAATTATTTAATTTTTCATCAGAGAATCTTTATGTAGCAAGTTCTTCTAGTACATTTGAAATATGAGGGCTGTCTAGAAAAAAATCCAGCCATTGTCAATATAATGAGAATGGTTACATGGCTGGATACTTTCTGGACAGCCTTGTACGATTAAGTTTATAGAACATTGAATTATAAATAGATTTATCTGCTGTATATCTATTGTTGGAATATGCAATAGCAATATATGGGAGCAGAATGAATGATAAATTAAATAAGAATGGGAAACATGAAACTTTAATCAATAGACATAAATAAAATGCACTTCAAACTAATATCATGGCCAGGTAAGTGGAAGGAAGAGGAACAGATGAAAACGGTTGTGCCTGTGTGGTGAGGTGGTGGGAGGAAGAGGTACAAAGGAGAAAGGAAAGATGGAGAAAAGGGATGAGAGGGATTGAGAGGGGGAGAGAAGAAAAATCGAGAGAGTAGAAGTAGAGAAAGGTCAGAAGGGTCAGTAAGAGAGGTGAAGTGCTTAGAGAGTTGGGGACGTTGACAAAGAGGTAAACAAAACTGACACAGGTAGAAAAAAAGGCAAAGGGAAAGAGAAGCAAAAGGAGAGGAGAGCACGAGGCTGATTCTGTGTCTACTTATTAGACCAAGCCCTATGCTAGCATGGTCACCCAGGAACTGATGAGGCTGCTGGAATTACCTCCTCAGTCATTCATCCATAGGGCGGACCTACGAGTATATGGAACAGGAACCAAATGCTAAGCACTGTTCTGGATTTGGGGATACAGTGGTTAACAGAAGGGTAAGATCCCTGTCTTTTCTAAGTTAAAGGTTAGGTTAGGTGATGTGATTGCTTCGTAGCACCTCTGAATCTGCAGCTACAGCAGCAGTAGAATTAGCATCTGCACTTGCAGTAGGTGCTTTGTCATGGACCATCTCTCAACTGTAGGTCTGCCCTGGAGGTACCATCAAGGCCCTTTGAAAACCTCCATATCTGTGACCCTCTGCTCTTGGGTTGGGTTATTTAGTTGCAACTTCATATTGGACTCAAAAATTGGACCTACAGCAATTGCTAAATGAAAAGTCTAATTCTTGCTGTTTCTACTTCCAAGAGTTACATGCATGCACTCAGATTGTGTCCGAAGGCAGTGCCTTTCATTGGTCACTGTTCCAGTGCTTTCTTTTCCCACGAGGAGGTTGCTGAGAATACCCAACTTTTTTCAATCCCCATTTTTGGAGGTGGGGATGATGGTAGGGATACCAATCAAATGGACCAATATGGGGCTTGCATTATAGGGCCCAGGGCTTGGTCAGATATCGGAGTTATCACCCAGCATGGATCTAAGTAGGTGGACCCAGGGAGAGACCTTATTGCAGAGAGGGGACTAAAGCTAATCAGAGAGAACAGATCTATGAAGTCTAAACAAAGACATTTGGGCTAAGAAAAGGATATGAAGTCCGGAAGTCAAGGAGCTGAGAAAGTGCAAGAACAAACAAGGTTGAGGACAGAATAAAATGACGATGAAGGAATTCTTTTGAGGGAACTGAGAGGCTTGGAGTTTCTTTTTGATGGTTGCTGGCAGTGTGGGTCACTGGACAGTCTGCTAGGATGAAAGACATAGTATCAGGCATAGAGAATTCCAATTTGGTTTGCAGAGATTTCAGTGTAACAAAATGACATAATGAAGTGGCATAATAAGAATTACTATTTTGTCGAACAAAGGAGATTCATAGGGTCTAATCTAAGAGCAACTTTTCTTCTTGCACTGCCCATTAATTCCCACACTGTGGGGCTAGTTGTTACATTCCCTTCTTTCTTGGTAACCAGAGTAGCAGGGCAGTACACACACACACACACACACACACACACACACACACACACAATTCCAGGTAATAATAAAGTCCATGTAAAGTTTGGTTTCTCTCCTCCCCCAATTTGAACCTCTTTTGGGTTGACCCCTTGCCAAAGGGACAAAGATGTGGTCAACTTTTTTCCTTCTTTTTTTTCCCCGTCTGAGAATTTAACTCACCCTCCCTCATCTTGTTACCTTGCTTTCAACTCCCGTAGAGTTGTAGTGTGTGTAGGGTGGTATATTAGTTTTCTATTGCTGTGAAACAATTTACTACAGGTTTAATGGCTCAAAGTGACACCCATTCATGAGCTCACAGTTCCTATGGGTCAGGAGTGATGCCACATCTGGGTCCTTTGCTCAGTCACACAAAGCTATGATCTCACTGCCTCCTGGCTGTGATCTCATCTGTGGCTTGGGATCCCCAGGTTCATGTGGTTGTGGTTTGAGTTCATTTTTCCTTGCTCCTGTAGAACTCATCATGGTTTGCTTCTTTAAGGCCAGCTGGAGAGAAAATCGGACCTCTCTACTACGTTACATGCTCTTTTAAAGGGCTCCCTGATTAACTCAGGTCAACCCAGAATAGTCTTCCTTCGATTACTTCAAGCTACCTGATGAGGGACTTAACTCACATCTGCAAAATCCCTTCATCTTTGCCATAGACTGTGGGGTTAGAAGCAAGTCACAAGGTATGCCCACACACAAGGACAGGAGGTCACACAAGGGCATGGTTACCGGGGACAGGAGTCATGGAGGTCCCTTATAAATCTACCTACCACACAGGTGGGGAGAAACTGTCTTACTTGATAAATATTGCTATGAGCTGGCATCAGTGCCTTTGGGCTTGGCAAGTGTTTGCAGCTGACCCATTTCCCTTTCCTGTCCCTCCATCAGAAGGGTTCTTTTACCTGAGGTTTCCTTGATGCATCTGAATGCATTAGTATTCCAGCTATAGTTTATGACACTGCTCAGTCCCCTGGCCTACCGCTAGCCACCTGCCCTGCCTCTCCTGGTGGAGGGCACCTGCCCTGTAGGGGGTCTCTTGTTCAGGATCTATGAGAATTCTATGCTGTCACAAGGGTAGCCCACATCCACCTCACCAGAAACACCCCCACTGTATTTCCCTCACAAATACCGAAGCACCTGTATGCTCAATGGGAGACTCACTCTTTACTCATGTTATGAGAGGCCAGCGATAACTTCTCTTACCTTTTGGACTTCACAGGAATGAATTCACCATTACTGTGCCCACCAAGCTGCAGAGAGAGCAAGTTAAATTCTTTGAGTGCTTCTCTTGGAGCTCCTTTCCCTTGGCTAGACTGAAGGAGGCAGCATCATCCCACCTGAGGTGGATATTCTTATCCAAACACTCTTGAAAAATACCCTCCTAATTTCCAACCCTCTACTTTATTTCCAGGTTTTTTAAATCTCAAATTCAGAAGTTGGCCCAGAATCAGTGAAAGGCAGTTGTAGAGCAGGACTCCAAACCAAGATGGGCAGAAGCAAGCTGAGGTCTGGGAAGCGAGAAGTGTAGGATGGCTGGTCTGTCTGCAGCAAGGAAAGTCATTCACAGGGGAGATGGGATGGCTCAGTGGTGAGCACTTGCCTCACAGTGGCAAGGTCTGGGGTTTGATTCCTGACCCCTGCTTATGCACACCCATATGCTGAGCTGTGGCGTGGTTGGTGACCTCCAGGGTGGCTTGGTGTTGGGAGTGTCCCCTGATTCCATTTCCTCCCCCTGTGGTCCCACATCCACCTGTGTGGAATGAAACCATGTGGAATGATGTACAACTATGGGGACTGCTCTGGGACCCTTCTCTCTCTCTGTCTTTCTCACACCTTCTCTCTAAAGAGTAAAAAATGTCATTCATAGACCAGGCAACACAAAGCCGTCACACTTTAGAACGAGCTGTGGGAAGTCCGGAAATCCAGTGGGGGAAGGATGCAGAAGTTGCAAGGAGGGCCCCAGGAAGGACTACAAATTTAGGAAAGCAGTCAAGAGCCAGGTAGCCATGGGCAAAGGAGGCCGGATGGACAGCAACTGGCACCAAGGTGACCTTGGTTCCTAGCCAATATCTGTCCTAACTAGATAGTATTACACACATGAAATGATTGATTAAAGTCAAAAATTAGGAAGAAATGTCAAATCGTGCCTTTTTACTTAGTTCTTTAACATTAAAAAAAAATTACCTTTTAAATTGAATATAAGGCTAAAAGTTCTGTATTAATCACTGTAGGAAACACACAGATAAGTTTTCAAAGATTTTATGGGAGTAAGATAAATACACAAATAACCATAATAAGGATCAAATATACTTGTCAGGAATCCTCTGTCCCGTTTCAATATGTTATTTAATGCTCACTCTAAGGTTAAACATATTATTAAAGTAATCATAATAAAAATATTTAAAAGACACAGGAAGGTCACCCACCTACTCCACATAGATGGCTACTTTTTACTTAAGTAATAGCCTCTTTTAGAGAAGTTTTCTGTTTATAGAAAAATTGAGGAGAAAGTAGAGAGAGCTCCCATATACTCCCAGTAACTATGTTTTAAAGTTTGATTTTAAATTCTGATGCTACTCATTATTACAATTTCAAATTATCACCAATATTTTCTTGATTTATTAATGCTAGATTGCATTTGTGGACTCCCTGACATGAAGGATGAAGTATTTATTTCACTTATCTCTCAGGCTTTCCCTTTTTGTCTCCTCAATTTCTGTTACATTAGTATTTTTTTCCTTGCATTTATGTTTTCTGTAATGACATTTTTCTTGTGTTGACTATAGTTTTATTAGAGAAATTAACCCTCCATGCCGCATTGTACTGCTATAATTATGCATAGATTGTCCGTTGTGAAACCAAGCTTAGTGCCTGGTCACAGAGAAGGAAATATCATCCCATGTCACTAAGCCACCCATGCTCAAAAGAGAATATTCCAAGCGTCAAGGTCTACTGGATCATTGTTTAATTTCTTTTCAAAGTTTTTCATTTCTTCTAGGGCATATTCAGTGACTGAAGCTTCTTATAGCTCATGTTGTCTCTCTGTGTGTGTATGTATGCATTTTAATTTTGTTGGTATAGCTTCTAGTTTTGTTTTGTTTTTCACATGGGTTACGTGAATTTTCTGTATCCTAAATGTTAAAAAATGCCTTTATTTTTCTCACACATATAATTGATGGTTTGAATATGTATGGAATTATGAGCTTAAAAATAATTTTTCTTACAACTTTGATGACATATTTGTGTTCTAGTACTCAAACTTGTTGATAAGGACTGATACTTTAAATCACTAAATGAGTTCTTCTTTTAAAAGTCCCTAGAAAAGGGCCTGACAGATAGTAAGAGCGATATAAGTTGATAAATGAAACACCAAAAATGCTTTCTGATCTCCCTTTTATAAGATATTTTCTCTGTGCAGACTTTTAGGATTTTGTTTTTTCTTTATCCTTGGATATCTGAAATTTCATCAAGCTGTACTGCTAATCCTACTTGGCACTTCATAGAATCTTTTAATCTGAATATTCTTGTGTATCTCAAGCTTTGGAAAATTTTATTTCATTATATTTTATTTACCCATCGTTGCTGTCTGTGTTTTCTACCTCTGGAGCTTTTATTAAATAGATATTGGATTTGTTTATGTTATTTTATTTTTTTTACTATATCCTCTGTACCACTTAACTTTTTCCTCTATACTTTCCAGCTCTTGGTGCCTTTGCTTCATCTGTTTGATTCACACATGTCTTAATTTATAGAAATGAAACCCTTTAGGATAAAGCAGACTAATACGATGTTGACAGTTCCTAGGTTCTCACCGTGATACCTGTTCCTTATTGAGTTGGTTATTTGGTTTAGTCACCATGGTAGAGCTTCTTTCTCTGTAGGTTTCATTCAAACGTCTAGTGAGTCCTGGTGATTGGTGAAGGCACATGAAGGAAGGGCTAGATTAATTAGTATGTATTCCTGATGTGGTTTCCTCTATGGTTGTGCTGGTGGTTGTCAAGGGAACTTTCTCTCATGGGAGGGGCATGTGTGAGTGAGTTGGCCATGTGCCGGCACCTTGAGGTGAAGCTGAGACTCAGTCCGCAGCTGCCAAAGCAGCTGCCATTGCTCCTGGGAAGGGCGTGCTGAAGAGCTCTCTCCTCCTGTCTTCCTACCATCCTCCGTATTCTTCCTTCTCCTTTCCTCCAGGTCTGATGTGGAGTAAAGAAATGTGTGAAACCATGTCCTCCTTCTTTCTCTGTCCCAAACACCCAGTCATCGACCTTACCCGGGTAGTTGTCCCTTTCTGCTAGGGACTAGTTGCACGGTAAAGCTGCGCCCCAGCCAGCAAAGGTCCTGCCATTTGTGTCCCGGAAGCCCACAGAGGACTCGGCACGTGTCCCGGACGCCCGCAGAGGACTCCGCATGTCGCTGGCTCTGCTGGTCTACAAGGAGTTCCCCAGTGAACGCAGCTGATGGCCCCAGAGCCTATTCCTGAGCTTTGTCGCTTGTGGACATCGTGGCATGGCTTGTCTCCACCTTCTCCAGGGAGCAACAGCTCTCACTTTCTGTGTTTTGGGTGGTGGTCTCCCTCCTCTCCCACCTGCTGTCTTCTGAGACTGCCTCGAATTTTCGGATGCCCTGATGCTTCCGTTTCGCTTATGCTATCGCTGTGATGAATTTCTCCTTTAACCAAGACGCTTTGGGAATGTCACTGGGAACTTAGGGTTGAAGAGTGGTCATTGGCTACACTCCTGGAACCTTCTCCAATGGGAAGTTTTCTCCTTGAAGTGCTGTTTTAATAGGAAAATTACATGTGCTCATTGCTGCTTCTCAGTTAACTGCACTGAGGGAAAACCAGGCTCCTGAGCTTAGGGAGGCATCACCTGGTGACGTATTCGAATTGTGGTCACGTCTTCATGAGGGCGTGGGAGGCCTTATTATGAGTAGCCCTGCAAACTGAACTATCTATAGAAGGGTAGTAGACATCACTGGCAGTCACTGTCACTGACTCAGCTTCTTCCCCTCCTGGCGACTGTACTCATCACGCCTACCACCCTGGCTGCTGCTGCAGGGAGTGTAGGAGACATTGAGGGCTCAAGACCTCACTGCTGTAAGCTGGGAATGGCTCTGTACCTGACGAGAAAGCCTTCTTTACCAGGCTTTTTGAGAATATCCTCCTTCACGACTTAGAGTAACATGCATCTCTCTGCCTAAAGTATTTAGCGAGTGGATGATGGGAAACAGGGATGCTCTTAAGATGCAGGGAAATTTCAACACAGCAAACAGTATTTTCAGTCTTTCTGAAAACCTTTTGATTATCGACTTGTGCTTGGAGCCATCCCAGAAAAAAAAAAAATCCAGTTTGGTGTATTTTATGGGTTTTATTATAGTGCTATTTATTTTCCCTCCCAGATAGCAAAAGCCAGTGTTAAATAATGCAGGCTTTGTAGCTCTGAAGTTCCAATACAGACTGGGTCTGTGTGCTCTGCTTTCAGATCCTCAACGGGTGGGGGTGGGAAAGACAGCTGTGGGACCCCACTCGCCACCACCCTGGGCCACAGGCGTGTGGCCCACATGGGTGCTAAGAGAAAGCTGGCCTGGGACTCCGAACACCTGGGGCTTCTGACTCAGCCGAGACTGTAATTGGCTTGTGTCCCTGGGCAAGTTGCTGAACCCCTCAGGACCCCAGTTTCCTCCTCCATGCAATGTTTGGTTTAATACCACCCCCTCCGGCAACTTCAGGCCAGCTAGATGATCTCTGAGGTTTTCGTTGAATATTGAGTCTCTTTTTAATAAGATTACCTTAAACACCACAAGCATCTAAGCAAAAGGAACACGTGGACACAGGATGCAGCATTTGTTTCAGAGAAAATATTTTCCATGTCATAGACTTTTTTCTCCCTCAGAAGGAAGGAAATGTCCATCAGTGGTAAATGATTGAAGTGAGGTATCATCGTTACAATTAATGACCCTACTGATGGGTAACTATTGCAAGAATCTAGGCCGGGGGTGGCGAACCTATGGCATGCGTGCCCAAAGTGGCACACGGAGCAATTATTCGGCACACGGAGCTGTGAATACCATTTAAAAATTATTGTTTATGCTCTTATAGACAAAAATAATCGATACCTCTATCTCACTCGATGGGTTGGCACACGAGTCGAGCGAGTATACTCTTATTTCATAAACTTTGGCACTCAATCGCCAAAAGGTTCACCACCCCTGAGATTCTAGGATCATATACCCTCTAAAGTATATCTCCAGTACCTGGTGTGTTTATAATGAATAAGATGATGTTCAGTTCCGGGTGCCTCAGTTTAAATAGCGGTGTTCAACCTTGTGGCTTCCCTGAGCCACACTGGAAGAAGAATTGTCTTGGGCCACATGTGAAAGACACTAACACTAACAATAGCTGATGAACTAAGAAAGAAATCATAAAATGTTTTAAGAATTTGTGTTGGGCCTCATTCAAAGCCATCATGGACTGCAGGTTGGACATGCCTGGTTTAAAGGGTACCTGGAAAAAGAGGAATATGTTTTAACAAAGAGGAGTGCATAGATATCAGGGAGACTTGGGGGTTCAGGAGAGGTGGGGTGGGGGTCTGTAGAAACTATAGCCTCAAAGAAAAAACTAAGGTGCGTATATATAGCAACACACATAGCTCTTAAAAGCCTTGGGATTGGCGAGAAAAGTAAGGAACAGAATGAGATATTGCACAATTCCATTCATATGGACTATAAATATTAATGTAAGATTACATACAAACATAGTTTTAAGAGAATTTAATAAAAAGAAAAATTTAAAGGATACGGGATTATTGAAGAACAAAAGGTTTGAAAGGTATGTGGATTATATTTGTAGGTATTAAGGATTATCCCGTGGAAGAGAGATTGGTTTTGGGTAGCCCTTGAGGGCAGATACGGGAGCACTTGTTCTGCAGTTTGGGAAGCAAGTATTGGTTCAAGACCAAGAACCTCTTGTGTGCCGGTGAAGCCTTTTGAAGCAGGCCTATTGGATCTACAGGGTCAGGCAGAAATAAGGCCGATTTTTGAGTTAACCAGCTCATAAAAAAGGGGTGTTACTTCTGCCGGGCCCTGTATTTAGGACAGGTAAGGGGAACTAATCATGGTTTGTGTGAATGTGACCTCTGTATTGGCATGTTTGATGATACACTGTCTAAGGCCCTTTTCATGGCTAATTTTCTACATAGTAGGACACATGTAGAACGATCTCTAGTTAACTCTAGAGTATACAGGTAAGATAGTGGTATGAAGTTATGTGTTGTTCAAGAGGGGAAAGGACCACCAAAACATCCCCAGGGTAGCTAGCAGGTGGATTTGCCATCGTCTAATACTGGGCTAGAACTATCTTATGGAACTATTGGAATAGCTATTTTCAAACTTCAATGCCCACATGAATCCCATTGTTTTGAAAAAGCACCATTCTCAAGTGATGGCAGATGGGCTGGGGTTAGAAATTGCTGCAGTTGAAGTGAGACCCAGGTGATTCACGTGCAGACGGTGGGCCCCCGATACTTCTGAGGAACTGTAAGGAGGGTCAGGTTTGGAAAGAGGGTTTGAATTCTTGACCTCTGGGGACCCTTTAACCTGAGCTCCTGAGATTCTCTGACAACAGCTCTGAAGAGACCACTGGCTGCCCACTTTCTGCCTACAGCCAAGAACCCCCACACACCCCTCCCTGGCTCCCAGCTTTCCTGCTACAGAGGGCTCTTCTGCCTCTTACTATGCGCATTTGACAAAGTCTCTAGAATAATGACTAGTGAGTGTCATTATTCCTGAAGATGAAAACGCTTATTTGAAAACAGATGGAAATATTTAGTACAAAGTTCTTGCTTTTGGTAGCTAATGAGTCTTTGATAAGTGTTTAGGGTTTTAGTAACAAAACATGCACTGGTGATCTTGAGGACTAATTGCGCTTTTGCACATACAGAGCTGGTTGATTCGGTTGGCTTTAGAAATCAGACTAGTTTCTTGAGATCCCCTATTTTTGTTTCTTTGCTCTGCAGTGGCTTTTCCTAACCTGGGTGACCAGAAGCCCTGCAGGAAGCCCTATGCTGTGCACAGGAGCAGCTTCAGTGTGAGGCAGGCTTCCTGAATGGGGTCACCTGGGAGCATTTGAAAACAGCTCTTTCTGGGAGATTCGGATTTGATTGTCCTTAGATATGGCCTGGTCGTCAGGATTTTTAAGAAGCTCCCCAGGCAGCACTTCTATGCAGCCAAATTTAAGGACCACAGTTTTCAAACATACCAGTTTTTCAAGCCCTAACTGAGTGATTTTGATTTGTCATGTCTGGGGTGGGGCCTAGAAATCTGCATTCAAAAAATGACTCCTTATTTCTGATACTCCTGTTTGAAACCCACTGGTGTAAATGAACACAGTTTAGATTTGGAACGAGACAGATGTGCTTCTATATCCTGTTTTACCACTTATCAACTGGCTACTCACTACCTAGGGCAAGTCCATTACCCTCTCTAAGCTGTCTCTACAGCTTAGTGGGGTAAATGCACATTACTTCACAGCTACACCGTGGAGTGTAGGGGCTTCCTCACCTCACTCTAGAATATGACTGCTGGAGTTTGCATGCCAGCCAGCTTCTCCACTGACCACCTGTGAATCACTGAGCAGATTCTCTCATTCTCAAACTTTAACGTGTGTACATTGTATGTGAATCGCCTGGGGTTTGTGCTCAAATACAAGGTTGAAAAGGGGCCTGGGATTCTGCATTTCTAACCACCTCCCAGGCTACCCTGATGTTGCAGGCAGGGTGGGAAATGCAGGGCCTGATGCAAAATGACAACGTGGAGTCCTTTGTTCAAAAAGCAGAGAGTTAGTGTTGTTTAAGAACCTTTGATTTTTCCTTTCTTCCACGGTCTCACTTTTAGCTTGTTGGTGTGTTTTGTTATTGAATATGATACTAAGTAAAGAAAAGCTGAACTTTTAAGTTATTAGCATAAAATTGATCACTTATTGGTAAATTGTGCAATGCCACTTTAAAAAGGCAAATAGAAAAGCATTTAACTCATTGGTGCTTTCACTGAAGTTACAAAATTCTCATTTCATTTCTCGTGCACCCCATACGTATTTTGTTTTTACTAGAATAGTGGTATCACTGCACAAGTCCAACTCAATTGTTATTTCACTTGATACACTCACAGACTACAGCATTCTCTGTCTTTCAGTTATTGATGAGTAAGATGGGCCAGGGAGGAAAAGAAACGTTGGGTTACCCTGTCTTCTGTTTTTCCTTTTTCTCTGTGTCATTTCAGCATGAGTGGCTGGCTAACACAAGGATGTGATATGAGTAAAAAAGATATGAAGGGCTTTCTTTAGAGTTTGTGTTACTTAGGATGCCATTTCCTTCTTTCTGTGTTCAAAGCCAGTTCTGGTGGAAAAGGAAAGTGTGGTTGTGGAGACTTGCTCAGTCACTGATTTAACATGCTTACCTTGTACTTGCTCTGAGTGCTGCCAAATTCTCACACATCATGGGTCGACTGGAAAGTTTTGCTTGTTGGCATCACAGATGCCATAGGTGGTGGAACATCAGTGCTCAGTAAATATTTGTTAGCTGTCTCTCCTTCTGCTTGCGTGTGTGCTCCAGGACCCACTGGATTTCATTTACAAAGCACATGGGGAAAGATGGAATTATTAAGAATTCAAGACAGCAGAGCATTCAATCAGGAATGGCCATTCTGAGCGAAGGGTTCTACGTGACTGCAAAGGTTTCACACTCATGCTTTGAGCAGTAAGGATCTAGTCACCATACTCCTGTGCTCTATCCATTACTATAACCTGAAGGTAGGCAAATGGTATCTTCATGGGTGGCAGCTACCGGCTTGTATCATAAGGCTCAACAAATGCTAATTCTTTACTTTCTGGTTTTCCTACTTCTTCCCTCTGAAAAAAAATGGCATTTTAATAAAAGACCTTTGATGCTCAAATGAGGCTGAATAACTAGAGGAGATCTTGAAAGGGATCACTTCCTTTGAACATACTCATCTTCTGATGAAAGAATGAGTGAGCGTGGGCTGGGCTTGATCTCCAGTTCTAGTAAGAGACGACTCACCATGGCCACTGGGGTAGGAATTCCAGTCTCAGGGTCCCAGGGAGGAGGAAGAGGGCCGGTTTCCAATCCCTGAGTGGGAGGACTGCAGCACTTGCCTGTATCTGTCCCTTGTCTTCCTGCTGCTTTTGTTCTCTGAGCTAATTCCTGTTTGAAGAGCTGATATTTAATTCAACAGCCCCCCATGGAGCCTTGTGCCTGTGATAGAAGTTTCTAAAAATCTCTCAGTCAACAAACTGATAACAGCTGGTCTTTGAAACTCTGGGAGCTCTAGACTGGGGAGGTGCTGGGGGAGGGAGAACGAACGGAACCAGGAATCGGGGCTGGGGAATGCACTATTTGTTAAGGATAATGAGGCAAAAATGTGACAGAGGTTTTTATTACAAATAATAGACAGAAGTCTTCAAACAACAGCAGAGAGTCATTAAAAAAAGAAACAGAGTTAAATAATTGTCTAATTAGCAGGCACCAAGAAGACAAAATTTATTCCATTAAATGTCTTAAGGGAGAGTCAATAAATTCACAGCTGGGTGTTCACTTTCTCTGGAGTACAGAGAATGTGGATTTTCCTGGTGTCTAGTTGTTCTTCGATCCCTTTGCCAAGCTTCCTTTCTGATTAACTCAAGGTGAGGCTTGCTTCAGAGAACTGCTAGGATCAGTTGCTTTATTCAACCCTGTCATTAAGTTCTGGCCCAAGTATTGAGCCTTCGAGAAGTCGGGAACTGCTACATATTAATGCTATCAGCTAACATTCATACAGTGCTTCATAGCTTACAAAACAAATTGAGAAGCACGCTTTCATTGACTTCTTGCAGCCACTCACTAAGGGAAGCTGAGCCTCTATAAGCAAGTGTTTGTGAGTATGGATGCTCTCTTAGTTAGCTTGGTTGATCATAACAAACTACAATAGACTGGATGATTTAAACAAAAGAAAGTTATTTTCTTATGGTTCTGGAGTCTGGACGTCAGAGATCAGGGTGCCTGCATCGTTGGATTAGATCTGTCTTCCTGGCTTGCACATGGCTGCCTTCTATGTGCTCACATGGCTTTTCCTCAGTGCATAAGGAAAGAGACCAAGGGAGAGGCCTGGGGAGAGGGGTGGGGAGGGTGGGGGGAGGAGAGAGAGGGCGACCAGAGTAAGGGGGGAAGGAAGTGGAAGGGGAGGGAGAGAAACGATCTCTTTCCTTTCCTCTGATAAGGCCAATCCTATCTGATCAGGACTCCACCCACATGACTTCACTTAGCCCTAATGACCTCCTAAAGGCCCTGTCTCCAAAGAGTCACAATTTCAGGTTAGAGCTTCAACATGTGGATTTGGGGGGGACACTATACATTCCATGCCACATGGTACCCACCTGGTGGCAGCACAAGCCACCTGTAGCCACACAGCTCACTGTGCATTACCTTGACCTTATTCCAGAACACTCTTGCCCAGGAATATGTCACTGATAATTACTATATGGTTAAGGAGCTTACTGAAAATCCACTTATCTGAATAAAAGATGATTTGACTATACCGAATCAGAGTAAATAACCCCCTTGTAGGACAATAAATCAGTTTACCAGATTCATCAGACCACTTTTTACTCTTTAAGACTCTCCTGGAACCCCTTTCTTTTCTGTGTCAACCAATCCCAGCTACTGTGATGGGAACTTGGCTCAATCTGAATCAGGCTCCTGCATTGAAATACCTGTCTTAAACCAGACCCTCAGACCTCACACAAAGACTCAGTCAAGGGTGTATTCTTCCTTACTGCAATAAGTCATGAACTTTAACTTTGCTTTATTAGGTGATTTTATCAGGTAGTCAGCCATCAACATCGGTTTGAACCTTGGCTGGCTCCAACACTTCCTAGCCGTGTGATCTTGGGAAAATTTTCTTAACCTGTCTGTGCCTCACTTTCCTTATCTGTAAAATGAGCACTAACCACAGAGGGTCATTTTAAGGTTTATATGCATTAATACAGGAGAAGCTCTTACATACCTGGTGCCTGGCACAAGGCAGGATCTCAATAATGTACAACTTTTTCTTCATATTATTGAAATCTGTCAAATGGGCTGGCTAGTGCTTTCATTTTTCTGGATATATATTATACTTCCTTAAAACATGTCTGCCTAGGAGAAATAAAACACATGCTTTTGATTTACAGTGGAATGATATACCTAATTTTCTCCATTTCTGTAATGCCATCAACTATAAAATATCCATTTAAACACAATTGGGGGCAAAAAGATGGAACATTGCCATATTCAGTGTATATGTGGGTTATAACATGTATACCGATTTTAGAAATGATCAAATGTAGGGAAAATTATTTGAAAGATTAAATGAATTTAGAGATTCTCCTGCAATCCTCAGAGAGCTTTTGTGGGCAGGATGGAGATTCCCCTGAGGTGTTTCAAACCTATCACTACAGCGGAGTGGTTTCTGATTCCATGAGTGGGTAAGGCCAGCCAGCTTGGGGAAAAAGGCAGTGAGCCTAGTAATTTCACAGATGTTGAATTTCCTCATGGATGTGGTCGCGGGACCCTATGTTTGCAAATGCTTGCAGTGTGTTTGTCGCAGGCTGGAGCTGGTGTTTGCTTAGGGGAGGCCTGGCAGAAGGGCTTGGCTGTGCTGACACAAAGTATTGACTCAGCCATCATTTCCTAGAGGACCTTGGCTCTGGTTCCATGCATTACTTTCCTCTTCTTTAGTCTCACTTCATGGCATATGCACGGCCGCCGAATGTGATTCAGATAGGCAAGGCGCGTCTTCTGTATAGTGCTTCCCAAAGTGACATCCATAGACTAGGGCTGGCATGCAGACTGTTTTTAGTTTCTGATGAGAAAAGTGCAAACATTGAGAGCATTCAGATATCTTCTAGCAATCTGATGTGATTGGGAATGCTAAGCAGTGGGTCACTGACCTCAGCTCTTCCGAATAGGGCCAGTTCAGGTGTTGTATTGTGTGAGGTCAAATTTAGTGCAAGATACATATTGATCGTGTGTAGTAGGACTACATACTGGTCTGCAATGGGCTGAACACTAAAAGCAAACAACAAAAAGCCTGTTTTATAACCTCAGATTTACTGAGAAGTACTGTTCAAAAAATCATTTTTTTTTTTTTTGTCTGAAGCTATACCTGGCATTTCAGCTGCTGCCACCCTGTCATGCAAGATCTTGTAATACTGACCTGGACACCAAGAGTTCCCAGCCCAGCTGGTTAAGAAAGATTAAAGTTTATAATTCACTTGACATTTGACATTTACCTATATATCAAAATATGATTCTATATTAAAAACCGTCTCAACGTGGACCGATATGAATTGCCTGTTTCTTGACTTCATGAAAATATAAATTGATGAAGGTTTCGAAAAAGCTGTAGACCTTAGACATTTATCAGCACATTCTCTGTAGCTTCAGTGTTAGTCAGAACATCCCGTTGGATTGTGGCAGCTCTCTCCTCACACCAGAGTGAATGAATCACCTTTCTGGGCTGTGCTTCCCATAGTTAGGGCTAGGGGTACTTTTGGAATTGACAAAATAAGCATTTTCTGCCAGACATGGTTTTCTAGTTGTTTTTCTTTGTCAAAGCAAAGGGATTAAGATGTTCTCTTAAGTGGCATTTATTTTAAAGGCCAATAGTTTATCTGTTTGGCCCTTCTTCCACTAAAGAGAAATAAACCAGAACAATGTCTCCTCAGTTAAAAACAAAACAAAACAAAACAAAACAAAACTTTACTTGATTTAGACTGAGCATTTATATCAAAGGTCTTTCTCTTCTATCTCTCCAGGAATACTTTAATATTCCTTCAGTTTCTAACTATAGCTGACAAAATAGTTTTCTTATGTAAAATCGAACATTTTTCCCTGATGGAATAACTTAAATACATTTTAAGTAGACTCAAACTGTTTTGAAAAATTGTTTTACAGAGTAATTTTCTTATTATCTCACTTGCACTATTTGTTTTTACTTCTACCCCTTCCTATTATCATATTTACCTTGGAAGTTTCTACTATCTTTTGAGATTCTCCTTAGGCTGTATAATATAACCATAAAGAGCTCAGATTTATCTTGTTCTCACATTTACTAACTGAGTGCCATTCACACATTACTTAGTTTCCCTTAGTCTCTGTTTACTTATCTGTAAAATAGAAAATATAGTAGCACCTACCCAATGGGGGGTTATATTAAGCTTTAGGTGAGATTGTTCTTTTAAGCTAATACTATAGACATTAAGGACCTGTAAATATTAGTGATTCTTATTTTTAGGAAACACTTTCTCTGGACAGACTTTCTAGTACTTTCTCTCTTCTAAAACTGAGCTCATTGACCCTTCTTGGACGACTTAGCTACTCTCTTGCCATGTTCTTCCTTTTAATGTTCTGTCCATATGTCTGTTTTTCCTACTAGATTTTGGGCTCATTCAATGCAGGCCTGTCTTTTAATCTTTGATGCCACAGTATCTCATCACATGCTCAGTGAATATTTGCTGAGCAAATTCAAATGAATTTTTTTCTTTCCCCATTTTTCTAGCACATCGGAATTTTCTATTTCAGGATCAATGAGAATGTTTATTTGAATACAAACTCCTTAGTTGTCACATAATCAAAATTAGGAGGATTACTGAGAAACTTTATTTCAACAAGCTTTACAGGAATTTTTAAGCTCAACAAACCACTGACCCACATCTTATTAGCGTGTCCATGTTTGGCAATTTCTATGTGTTATACTTGTGTCCCAGATTCTACCTATGGACTCTCTAGTCATGTTTCCTATTAGTCATTAATTTCCATTGCCTCTGACCAATTTTAAGCCTTATCATATCTTGGCCACGATCTTGCATTTGCATAATATGGCAGACTGAATCGTAGGGTGGTCCTCATGATCCTGCTTCTTAGTAACCACTTTGTGTGTGGGACTTCTAACCAATAGAATACAACAAAGGTAATGGGATGTATGTGGTTACATTACTAGAAGACTCTACGAGCTTCAAAGAGACAGGTGGCCATATTGGGAAACCACATATACAAGGTAGTCAAGAAATTCATGGAATGAAGGGGAAGAAGAATAAAAGAAAAAAACAATTATTTTTCCATTTCAAAATATTTAACCTTAACCTTGATACACTTTTCGGGTCTTTCAATAAGTTTATTTATATGCTCGGGAAAAAAAATGTTTTGTTTTTCCCCTCAAATTGTAGTTTTAACCTCTTTGTTGTCCATAGTTTCTTTCCTCTATGCCATTTTTTCATATTTTGGAACAAATAATAATTAGACAGAGCCAAGTCTGGTCTACAGGGAGGGTGGTTTAATGTTTGGAAGCCACAGTCATGAAGAGTGGGCAGTTCAACACTGCTCTTGTGCACGGACATGTTGTCATATAAAAGCAGCACCCATTTGTTCCACTTTCCTCTTCTTTTCTCCTTCACAGATTCTTTCAACTGTATCAGCAGACTGGAAGAGTACTCTCCAGTTATTGTGACACCCTTATCCTTTTTCTTAAAAAAAGGTTTAGTTTATTGTTTCTGCCAGAGACAGAGAGAGACAGAGATAGAAAGACAGAGAGAAGGGGGAGGGCCCAGAGCAGCCTCAGTGGTTGTACTTCATCAGTTTTTGGTGTGGTTTTGTTCCACACAGGTGGGCACCCTTATCTTCTTAAATGATCAGCAGGATACCCTCTGTACCCCAAAAGCAGTAGCTATGATTTTCCCAGCTCATTGTGACACCTTGAACTTCTTAGAGGTTGGCATGTCCTTTTCATGCTACTGCATGGACTCCTGTTTTGACTCAGGCTCATCCTGATGAACCCATGTTTCATCTACAGTGACAATCCAGTTTAAAATGTCACCTTTGTTGTCTCTGCAGAGGTCGAAAGACTGGTGAACACTCGATGCACCATTGTTTTCAAAGCAGCAAGAGCAGTCTCAGTCCCCATCTTGCACTGACATTTGACATCCTTAGATGCTGGTGAAGAACATTCAAAATGGCTGTGGATGATGCGCTAACCATTTCTGCAAGCTGTTTTTTATTGTCTGCCACCTTCCACTACAAGTTTTCAACTTTTTTGGTAATGTCTGAGGAACTGGCGTCACAAGGGTGTCCCAGATGGAGTTTGTCTTCAATTGACTCTGCCTTGCTTGAAAAGGCTACATCACTTATAAACCATGAATTTCCCAGGGCAACAGTCCTTGTAAACTGCTAACGTCTCTTCCAAAATGGTTTGAGGTGTTCTTCCTTGTTTTGTGAGGCATTTAATGATGGCACAAAATTCAGTTTTATTCATACTTTGGGTTTCCTTCCCATTTGACATGCTTCTTTGGTGATATCGGAAAGAACACGGATGCAAAGTAGGCTGCAATTTGGCACATATATTAATAAGTCACACAATCAAACTGTGTGCACTACTGCTCCCACCTCTGACCCCTAGCTCCCTGTTCTGTGAATTTCTTGACCACTCCTTAACGCAGAGTACTCTGGGCAGCCTGAGCATCTGAGA
>PVKE010012466.1:19391-38379 GCA_004027555.1 Craseonycteris thonglongyai | reverse complement strand
TGGCCAGTCTTATTTCACCATTTGTGCCCCTAGTTTTGTAGTATATTTTTTTCTGGAGTATTTAAAAGAACATCACAGACATATCATTTCACCCATAAATTCTCTACCAAATAAGGACTCAAAAAACAACAACAAAAAAATACCAACCCAAAACACAACTACAAAATGCATATCTCACCCAACAAAACATTGCTCCTTAATACCATCTAATATCCATTCAGTGTTAAAATATCCAAAATTATCTCCAAAATGTGTTTGCCTTGGAGTAAGTCACCCACTAAGTCATTCTCTTTATAAAACCTTTAAAAAGTACAGGAAGGTTCTCATGTCCCCCTTGTTCAGTCTTCTGTCCCCACGTCAATCTCCCCTACTGGGAGTCTGTTGGAAATCTCTGCTGGGGTGCCACCATCTGTGATGTCCCCTTAGCTCAGCTGATAAGCCATGTGGCCTGGATGCTTCTAAGTGCTGTGCCACATTGGAACCTCCTGTGATGTGACAGTGCTGGGCTGACCCCCCGGGAGCAGCAGGGCTCAGGCCAGCTGAGCTCCTGTGGTCTGTTTCCAGAGGTTTTCCTCTGGCCAGTCAGTGAGGGAAGTGGGATCTGGGGGCAGGGCAGGCGCATGGAGGAGGTACATGTGGGTGGGGGGCAGACAGGCTGGGCTTTCTGAAGAGGAAAGAGGCCTGTATTGTGGGGAAGGTCAATCTGCGGGGTTCCCATCCCAGTGCAAGGAGCAGCTTGGCTCTCCTTGGTCCGTGCGCCCCCTGCTGAGTAAATCCCTCACAGGACTCAGGTTCCAGGGGCCCAAAGAGGAGGAGTGGACGAGGGGAAGGGGAGAAGGGCCGCATGTGGAGAAGGAGCAGCAAGGAGGCAGTTGAGAGTGTGCGTACTGTGCTGAGCCCTGGTGGGTGGAAAGGAGCTGGGAGACCAGGGGTAGGGTGCAGAGGGTTCCTCCCAGCCCCAAGTTCCCATGTCAGAGACCAGGTGCAGGCTGCAGCTCAGGAGAAGCTGGGTGGATGACCGGCCCAGATTTGCAGCCATACAGTAGGCTAACCCTGACCTTGGTGGCGGAGGTGAAGGCTGGGACAGGGCCCTGGCGTCTCCCTACACTCCCCCCTTCTGTGCATACCTGACCTGTGCATATTTGTGGGTCTCCTCACAAAGTATATCCCGAATGAGGCCAGGGGGCCCTGCCAGGCCCCAGCCAGTGTGTCTTAAACCTGGGCCACCAGCTGTGCTGACCTCCCTACCATCCCTGTGTCCACACTTTTCCTTTACCCTTGTCCACAGCTGCCAGTGTGAGCCTCTAGAATTGGAGGTGAGGTCCTGGATCATTGGAATGAATGGTAGGCATGCCCTGTGTTGCTCACCTGGCCTGTGGCCACCTGGCACATTGTATTGTCCCCAGCACAGGTGCGGGCACCCTAACTCCTTCAGTGTCACAGAGGGGATTCCAGCAAAGACTTGCCTCTCCGGAGAGTCCTATCTAGTGGGGTCAACACAGGCCTGGATGAGGAAAGGGCTGCCCGCTGAAGGAAGATGTGACCAGATGGAGAGGGGAGCCGTGGATCAAAGGCCCCATGAAGAGCTTGAGGAAGGAGAGAAAGCAGCATGGCGGGACTGGCAGGGACCCTCTCTACTGCCCAGGGAACCCACCCAGTTGTGGCTTCAACCACAAGGAAGTTGAATGATCTGGGGCAACTGGCTGGAAGTGGGTGGTTCCAGGGGTGGTTAATTCAGCCATTCATCTGTGAGCCACTGATATACGGGCCCTGGTGGCCTCTGTGCTGTCCTGAGATGGCACTTCCCTTTCAGCCATCACACCCTCCTAGGGAAACCTCAAAGGAGGAAGGATAGCGAAGATGGGGGAGGGCAGGAGGAGGGAAGCCGGGCCTACTTTCGGGCATCTCCCTGTCAGCCCCCATCTTGGGTCTCACTGGCCATACTGGGACACGTGACATAGGGAGGTGGTCTCAGGGTCGCCATGACTGGGTTATTCCAGCTCAGCCCCATGCCTGGGACTTTCTGACCAGGAAATGGGAGCCGATTAGGCAGCACCCAGAAGCATGCCCTCACAGAGCAAGGCTCCGCGCCTCATCAGCACTTTGGGAGTGTTTTGTGGCCATCCTGGGGAAGGACACAACCCGCCATACATTGTCCTTGCCAGCAGTGTGTTAGGAGCTGTGGGCACCCTTTCCCCAGGCTGGAGTGGTTATGGGCCAGAAGCCCTGAGGTCAGCGCAGGGCTTCACAAGCTGTTCTTGGAGACTGTGCGCTGGGTGGTGGGGCCTCAGGTGGAGTCGAGGAGCTGGGCTTGGTGGGTGCCAGCAGGCTGGGCTCTGGCAAAACAAATCTGAAGGAGAGATTCCAGCCCTATCTGTCCCAGAATTTTCAAACTTCCCACCCCAATGACAATGAGGCACCTTGAGAGACATGGCAGAGGGGACACTCCATCTGTCATCTGCTTCCTCCATTCTAGTGAGCCGGCTCTGGAACTCCCACGGCGTGTTCTTCCGACTATTGTCAAGGCCCGAAGTCGTTTATGAGGTCACTTCCCAGGTCTGCACACACCCCAGCCCCATATTTATTTATATGGGACCGAAATAAAATCTTCACGGAAGAGTCCTCATTGTACTGACAACACACACAACACTTGCTTCTGCCTTCTCTCATTCATTCACTAAATCTAGTTGGACCCTGCTGCGGGCTGTGACCCACGGTGACCAGGTACTCTGGCACCGAGCTTCTCTGTTTAGTGACTATGAGGTTGAAAAGAACTAGTCAGTTTTTTTCCAGGTGAGATGGACTTACCCAGGGCATTTGGGGAGCCTCAGAAATGTTACCATTTCCCCTGTAAACGTGCGGGAAGGGTGTCCAGATTCCCAAGCCAGTGCTGTGAGCAGTTACCAGTGCTCCATAAACTTGCTGGGGAGTGTCATCCCCCAGACTTCTCACCACATCCTGCAGGTGGTGCTGCTTATCACAAGTACTGGGGGCAGGGGCTGCCATGGGCCAATGTGGGGAGAGCCACACTGCCTCCTGGACAGTTGATGGCAGGGAGGGCGGACCCACTGGCCAAGGGCTGGGCAGCACTTCCTGACCTGCCTCGAGGCCCCTTTGCTGGGGTCCTCATCCTGGAGAAGGTGAGGGGTGTGGGGTAGGGCAGTGGTGTTCTGGGAGAGCCATCCAGGTCTGTCTTGGGCCTCAGCTACAGGTATTCAGAAAGAGAAGCAATCCAAAAAATGAGTGCAAATACAAAAGACATCTTGATTCTGAGAAGGGAGCTAGCTCTCCCAACAAAGATGTCAGCTGGGGTCTTGGGAATCTCCTGCCCTGGCTGGGCCTCAGGGTCCCCGTCAGCTTGTTCTGATCCAGCGCACTTGGAATCCTTGGAGAGGTCACCTAGGGATCCGTGACGGAGCCCGAGATGATGCAGCCCCTGATCTCCCCAGACTCCTAATAACAGCAACTGAATGGCAGCCCATCTACCTCGGGTCACCCTGACAACAGGTCTTAAGTGAGGTGCCCCCATTAGCTCCAAAATAGAGTTGCATGGGGACAGACGAGCAGCCACAGGCCTGTGCGGTGGTAGCGTTCTTGGAACATCACACCCACTTTGCATGTTTGCCCGCATTGTCTCCAGGACCATGTTGGAGCGCTTTGTGCCCCACTATGTGTCATGTTGGAACACGGGGACTCCCTACCCCTTGCTGCCCACGTGGAGCTTCAGGTCTAGTGAGGAGCTGAGGGGATTCCTGCTGAGAGGGAACCTGCAGAGGGCACCTGAGGAGGCTGGGGGCGGGGTATGCCCCACAGGAATTACCCGCTGACTAGCTTAGGCCCAGGCTGCATAGGGGAGAGCGGAAGTTGTGGCCCAGATCAGTGTTCGGGCTGGACGAGTTGGGAGAAGGCAGTCTCACAGGAGACTTCAGGGCCAGGCGTGGGGCAAATGCGTGATTGGCTTTGCTGGGCTGGCAGTCTAGGGGGGTGTCCTCGGTTTGCAGCCAGCAAGACCGAGGACCCACTGGGCAGACAGAATCCACAAAACTAGGGACCACTGCAAGGACGTCTGTAATAAGAGGCTATGTTATGTGGAGGTTGCACTCCCAATTAATGGGGGTCAGCACTCTTGCTGGTCTGATCCCATTAATCAGTCATTCTCCCCTTCCTCTCCTCTCTGCTCTACCATGCAGCCAGGAGAGCAAATGTGACACAACTCTCCCAGGCTTGAATACCTTCAGGGTGCCACCACCCACTACCCCTGGGTCAGGGTCCGAACACCCTGACGCCCTCTCCCTCCCCTAGTGAGCTCTCCCTGGAAGCCCCTTGTCCCTAGCCGGGTGACCCTACTATGTCCCAGGCATTGTCCTAAATGTGAGGGAGACAGCCATGAAAGAGAAGTGCAAGGGCTGGGTAGTGAACAGATGAACATTTCCTGAAATGCCAGGGAACATGGGTATGCTGAAAAAAATAGAGTGGGTAAGGAGTAGAGACCGATGGGACCCCTCTGAGGGCCAGATCTGTGCAGAGGTGTGTACTGGCATAGCCCATCACGCTCCTGTGTCACGTGAGCCTACAAAGTGCCCAGAGATGAGTGGGTTACTGGAAGCCACCCTCGCACATGGACGACCCTGTTTGGAGTCGTGACTTCTCTGACTCCGCTCACCTCCCACCTTCTTGCCTTCTAGTGGACATCCTCATCATGGATGACGACGACGTCCCCAGTTGGCCTCCAACCAAGCTGTCCCCACCTCAGTCGGCGCCCCCGGCTGGCCCCCCTCCCCGGCCGCGGCCGCCAGCCCCCTACATCTGCAACGAGTGCGGCAAGAGCTTCAGCCACTGGTCCAAGCTGACGCGGCACCAGCGCACGCACACGGGTGAGCGGCCCAACGCCTGCGCCGACTGCGGCAAGACCTTCTCGCAGAGCTCGCACCTGGTGCAGCACCGGCGCATCCACACGGGCGAGAAGCCCTACGCCTGCTCCGAGTGCGGCAAGCGCTTCAGCTGGAGCTCCAACCTCATGCAGCACCAGCGCATCCACACCGGCGAGAAGCCCTACGCCTGCCCCGACTGCGGCCGCAGCTTCACGCAAAGCAAGAGCCTGGCCAAGCACCGGCGTTCGCACAGCGGCCTCAAGCCCTTCGTGTGCCCGCGCTGTGGCCGCGGCTTCAGCCAGCCCAAGAGCCTGGCGCGCCACCTGCGGCTGCACCCGGAGCTGTCGGGGCCCGGTGTGGCGGCCAAGGTGCTGGCGGCCAGCGTGCGCCGGGCCAAGGCCCCTGAGGAAGCAGCCGCGGCGGACGGCGAGATCGCCATCCCGGTGGGCGACGGCGACGGCATCATCGTGGTGGGGGCCCCGGGAGAGGGGGCCGGGGCGGCTGCGACCGGCTCGGGCGCCAAGACGCCGGGGCCGCGCTCACGGCGCGCGCCGGCCCCCAAGCCGTACGTGTGCGTGGAGTGCGGGCAGGGCTTCGGGCACGGGCCCGGGCTCCTGGCGCACCAGCGCGCCCAGCACGGGGACGGGCTGGGAGCGGCGGCGGGTGAGGAGCCGGCGCACATTTGCGTGGAGTGCGGCGAGGGCTTCGTGCAGGGCGCGGCGCTGCGCAGACACAAGAAGGTCCACGCCGTGGGCGTGCCCTCCGTCTGCAGCCGCTGCGGACAGAGCTACTACCGGGCCGGTGGGGACGACGAGGACGACGAGGACGACGAGGTGGCCGGGGGCCGGTGCAGCGAGTGTCGAGGCGGGGAGGCCCGGTAGGGGCGGGGGGCCCGAGGGGGCAGGGCCCCTCGGGCTCGGCGGGAACGACGGCGCAGGACCCAGAGAGCCGGGGAGAAACGGTTCGAGGGGGGCCACGGACCAGCGGCGACGTCCACGGGGTGCAGTGGCCTCTGGGGGAGGCGCTGGGGAGCTCACTTGGTCGCCAACCCCTCCCTGCGCCCTGGCCCCTCTGCCTGACCTGCCCTTTCTAGGTTCTCGGTTGAGCCCGAGATAGACGTTGCGAACTAGAGACCAAGAGAAGGCAAACCCCAAAAGCGAAAGACTGGTTCTCACCTTCTCTTCCCCCACAGTAGGGAGGAGTGGAAAGGAATGGAGAGCAATCGGGCCCTTGCCGTTTAGAGGGGGTGCCCAGAGACGGGGGTAAAGAGCGGACCCTTTCCCTTTTAGAGTTTTCTTTTAATCGCACCCACCTGACCATGCCAACCATGATTTTTTCCCTCTCCTCCCCGTGGGTCCCTCCTTTTTTTCTCACCCAAGCCTTTTCTCCCCCCATCCTGGGTCTGGGGCACAGGAGTGTGGGAGCAGAACCAGCCCTGGTTCCGGGTGTGACTCCCGCAGAACCGGGTCTGTCTCTGTTTCGTGGCCTGGGGAGGAAGGGTGTGAGGGCCAATAAATGGCACTATCTGATTGTCCCTGCTGTGCGTGGTTCTTGAGTGGAGAGGGAGAAGGGTCAGAGGTTAAGCGGAGGAGATTCCATCAGGTAGAGGCAGCCTTGGTGCAAACTGGCTGTTGTCCTGGAAGAGTGACCCAACCAGCTCACCAGTGAGGACTCTGGATTCCAGAGGAGTGGCCAGCACATGTCCAGGCTTGTGAGGAACTGGGGCCACTTAAACTGTTTATTAAAGGAATCACAGATTCACTCAAGGGACTGTGACGTGGTTTTTCTCCACCAGCCCTGAAGCCCCTCCCTGTATGCAGCTTCTGGAAATGCACCCGTCCTCCCTTCTTACATCCCATTGTTAAGGGTGGGGGGAGTGCGCTTCGAGAAGGTCAGGCCTCCCTGCAGGGGAGGCTGGAAGGGACTCCTAGCTGGGCCACTAATTCCCAGCGGCAAAGCTGCACGCTGGAAGGGGAAGAGGTCCTGGTGGGCAGTTAGCTGTCTCACCTGCAGGAGCCCGTGGGGGTGGGGGTGAGGGCGAGGCTGTGGACAGCTGTGGTCCAGTGCCTTCTGTGTTCAGGCACTGCTCATGCCTGACACGGTGCCATACAAACATCACAGCAGTCCTGCGAGATGAAGGCTGCTAGTCGGTCATAATTTTGGGAGGTGCCCTCTGATGCCAATTCCAGTTTCCTGGGACTCCCAGCCAGAGTCCTGGGGACTCCCGCCCCTGGTATCTTGGGAGACTGCAGGGTGCTGTGCTGTGTGTGTGTGTGGGGGGGGGCGGGCGCTAAACGGTTGCTTTCTTCCTGGCTAGACAGCCATGTGCAGAAGGGGGCTGAAGGAGGGTCGTCATACTCCTGTCATCTCTGCAGAAGAACGAAGAAGGGCTGACAATAGAAGAAGAGCTGAAATTGAGACCTGAATCTGCTACCTGGTACTCTGCAGCCCTTTTGCAAGTCACACCCCACCCTCAGGGGTGTGTGTGTGTGTGTGTGTGTGTGTGTGTGTGTGTGTGCCCGCGCACAGGACCTCATCTGGAGAGGCTCAAAACCAAGGTCAGTAGAACCATCTGGCATGCTGGGGCCTGGTTCCCTGGGAAGATGAATTACCATTGTGGGCGGAATGGTGGGTCAGAAATGCCTTGCTTGGAAGTTGGTGAATGCAGTTCAGTTTATTTTGAGATCTCGGGTCACTAAAGGAGAAAAGGGGTGAAACTTTAGTGACCCGAGATCTCAAAATCAGAGGGCACAGGTACTCCAGAATGGAGACTACATCGTCCAATGTCAGTAGGCCCCTTCTTGGGTGCTTCCAGAGGTGGGGAGGGAGGGAAAGGCGTGTGGGAGCCTGGATGGTGGCAGGGGCCCTGTCACTTGGGAGCAGAAGTAGCACCAGCTCAGGATGGAGCTGGGAGGGGGGATAGTGAGAGTCTATCACACCTGCCTCATCCTCTCCTGCCCCAGGAGGCCATGGTAGGAGCTCAGACCAGGCCAATCTCGAGCGCCACGTACAGGCTGTGTGACCCTAAGCAAGTGAATGAACTCCTTTGCCCTTCAGCTTCCTCTGTGCAAAGAACTTGCTTGGGACTGTTCTAAGGGCTACCCCAGGGTTTCTGCAAGTACCTGGTGCTCAGTCCCTGACAGCTATTCTTTTTTTAAGATTTTTATTTTTATTGTTTTTTGACAGACAGAGACAGAGAGAAGGGGGAGGGCCAGAGCAGTCTCCATAGTTGAGCATCAGTTTTTCATATAGTTTCACTCCACAGGTGGGCGTGGGGCTGTGCAGGTCAGGAACTGGGCTGGGAGCCTCCTATATAGGTCCCAGCGAGAACTGAACTGGGGGCACACCCCAGTTCAGCATGTGGGTCCACATAGGCCAGGGCTGGGATTCAATCCTCTGGCTCCAGGGCTGCAAAGCGAGCGCTTAACCCACTGAGCCATCCCAGCTTCCCCAACAGCTATTTTTTAAAGCCTGAATGAACCAACCTAAACACATTTGTAGTCCATTTTGGTCTAAGGGCCTCCAGTTTCTAATTCTAGCATTTCATTTAAGAGAATTAAGTTCTCACCAGAAACAAACAAATGAAACATGTCAGGTGATGGATAATTAACTAGATGATGGGAACCTTTCACAATGTATATGAATGTCAAATCAACATGCGGTCCATTTTAAATATTTTATTTGCCCTTTATGCTTTAATAAAGCTGAAAAAATATGAAGAGAAACTTAAGGGTTTGGAAGCCCACACCAGTAACCTTTGTCTTCTTTTATGCTCTTGAGCAGAATTTTAAATGGAAAGATGTTGCAATTAAAAACAAAACAAACAAAACAACAAGTGGATTTCTGGTTTCTGTTGGAACAATTAGAAGTCCTGGCAACACTGGGGCTTAATGTTGCACAAGATAATTGGCTGGAGGTGTGTGTGTGACCTTTATAATCTGCCACCCCTGCCACCCACCCACCCCCAGCCCAGAGGCAGGGGTATCTATTTGTTCTTTTTGTTCTTGGTAAAGGACCCCTAAGCAAGGGTCTTTACACATTGCAGACCAAATTTATCTTGGGTTTCCCTTTTAGCTGGCAGAGTTGATTCTGGAGACCAAGGATTTTGATTCTGGGGCAAACACTCCGCATTGCAACTGGGGAAGGCAAATATATTAATAGGTTATATGCAAATACTACAGCATTCTATATAAGGGACTGAAGCATCCACACTCTGCAAGAGTGTGTTTGTATGTCTTATAACCAATTTTCTATGGATACTGAGGGACTACTATATGTAGTTTTGTGTGCATGTATGTTTGTTTATGCACGTGTCTGTATTTGTTTCTGTGTTATGTGTGTGTGTGTTATAATCCACTCATCTTTCCCCTTCCACTTAGCTCCCAAAGAGGTTGGGGTGGGAGGGACTTGTTTCTGGTCCTATCCATTTCACCTGCTCTCTTGCCTGGATGGACAAGACGATCCACGAATTTCCACCTTCCCTTGCCTCTGGGCAAGTACTTCAGCACCACGGACAGAGCTCAGCTTCCGTCCCAAGCATCACTTTCCAACTTTCTCAGGAGGAGGCATTATCCCCATTTCACAGATAGGGAAACAGAGGCTTAGGGCAGGCTTAATATTTCCCCCAGGCTCTCCAGCTACTAAGTAACAGAGTTTAAGAGTCTGACTCAAATGCCCCCACTCACACTGGTCTATACTTCAGGGAGCACTGGAGGAACGGCAGTGGCCCCCACCTGGCAAAGCAAACACTAGTGTGATGGGGAGTCGTTACAACATATGGGGGCTATGCTGGGAACTTTGGGTCAGTAATTGGTACTTTTGGTCACAAATGAGACTTTTGAGAAAAGCACTAGATAGTTGGAGGAAAAGGTTACTTACCAAGACTCTTATACTGATTCCCAGATTCCTCATTCCTCTCCCTACATTATCCTTTGAGATACTCAGTGTATATACAAGTACCTTTTTTAATTAATCTATCAAACAATGTATCATGTGTACTGTTCCACCACATGCATCTGTATGTATCATCTATGTATCTATCAATCCTGTATATCTGTGTATCTGTGTATTCTTGTATCTATATATCTTTGTATCTATATATCTATGTATGTCTATCCTTATATCTATGTATCTATGTATATGTATTTATCTGCCATTGATCTATACATATATGCCTATCTATCATGTATGTATGTATGTATCTATTATATCTATCATCTGTGTATCTATATATGTCTATCATCTATTTATGTATCTATCTACATTTTTTTCTCTGTATTATCTATCTATCATCTATGTGTGTGTGTGTGTGTATGTATGGGGTATCTATCCATCCCTCCATCCAAGATTGTTTCAGGGAGGCCTATATACATCACCTTATTTTCTTTAATATTTTCCAAATGTTTCACTATGGATACATTTTTCTTACCTAGTACCAGTCTGATATACAGTTAGATTGTCTCCCATCTTGTGTTACTATGTCAAAGCTGCAGAAAAACTCTTCATTCCTCTCCTGGCATGAAGGGATGTGCATTTGAATTCTGACACATAAGGCCTCTCCCCGGAGGTTAGACTGACTGTATACCCAACAGTGTATGAAGTGACCAGTTCTGCCTGCCCTTCCCAGTGAGGGGACACATGCTTAAGGGTTTTGAGATGCCTGATATTTGAAAGACTCTGGGAAGGGAGATGCAATGTAATGTGCATGTACTATGTTCCTGGCACTTCATAGATATCATCTTGCCTGATCTTCACACCAACACTGTGACCTAGGAACTGTTTCCTCCACTGGGCTGAGGGAGAAAGGTGATACAGAGATGCTAGGTTTTAGCCACTGAGGTCTGCCACATACCATATAGACGTGGTTAGATTTTGTTGATTTGTTAAGTGAAGCCACTCACCCAAGATCTGTTCACTATTGCCATTACCAATGGGATAAAAATACTGCCCGGAACCCCATCTTGTTCTAAAGCTCCTTTGTCCAGCCCCTTGGTCCTGGACCTCTGTGACCTCTCTCTCTCCTTAGCTGTGTTCACTGCTGCGGGTTAATCCATAACAGTTTAGTGACAGCTTGTGTGTGCCAACTCTGAGATCTATGCAGGGTATAAATGCTTCAGCAACCTGGCTAAGTAATGATTTCTATTCCAGAAGTGCCTTTGGGAAGGCAAGGTGGGCGATTCTCTAGAAAAACACTGGTCTCTGCTGCCACCGTCTGGATGCTTGAGAACAGCACAGTTTCCATGAAATAAAAAGAGGGGTTCCAGAATGAAGAGCAGTGGTTTATGGTCGCTGTAGTTTTGCCTTTTCCGGAATGTCATATACTTGGAGTCACACAGTGTGTAGCCTTTTCAGATTGGCTTCTTTCATTTAGTCATATGCATCTAAAGTTCCTCGATGTTTTTCATAGCTTCGCAGCTCATTTCTTTCTTCAAATGATAAATAATATTTCATTATCTGGACGGAGCACAGTTTATTTATTCACTTACCTCCTCCAGGGTGTCTTGGTTGCTTGATGTGGAATTGCCTATGAATCACTCCATCTAGTTGGGTATGGGGAAAGCTTTCCCTACTTACTGTAGACCAGAGCTTCTCGGGTGGGGAGACCATGCTCCATGGGTAACATCTGGCACCATGTGAAGTCATGACTGGGCTCTGGTGATAATGCCATCTAATGGGCAGAAGCAGGGACACTGCTCAACATTCTACATGCACAGGACAGCAAACGATTATCCAGCCCCAGATGTCAGCAGTGCTGAGTAAGAAAACTCTGCCAAGGGGATCTGTGAGCACATCCTTTCTCCTCGGACTTCGCTTTATAAAAATAAGGATGATGCTCTACTGCCACCTAGTGAGCACCAGAGGACGTTCAAGAGAATGGCAGAGAGGCAGAGTTCTGACCTCCCGGGGATGCTGAATTCGCTAATCCTGCAATTACCCACCAACAGGCTTCTTCCTGGGAAATAGGAAGTTTCTAGTCAATGACTTCAGATCAGTTTCTCTGTAGCTTAAAAGCTTCAGAATATGTATGGCTTCACACACTGCACACGCTGCACTTTCCCCATCGGCAAAGTGTGTAGGGTGGGTAGAGGTGAATTCTTATCTTATGACTCATGGAAAGTGTCCTACTGGAGAAAATGACAAACGAGCAGAGAGTCATCAGCAAGGAGGGCACTTTCCCCACCCTGGGCCTCCACCCCACGGAAAGAGGTACCTGGTCAGGTAATACTGCTCAGTTTGCCGGGGGTCGCCCTCTAGAAGAGGGTCCCTGTCGTCTTGGGCTCTGCCCCTCTGTGCAAATGTAGAGATAAACATGCATGCAGGGACTGGGTAATCAGGGCTTAAGCCCCTGGTGCTCAGCTGTAAGTCTCAGCTCTTTGGGAAATAATCGGAGAACTCCATTTTTCCAAAGTTGGTTTTGGCTACTAAGTGAAAGGACCCCTATTCTTGTGGAAGGAGAGGCATTGAAGATTCCTAGACCCAATCAGTTTGCTGTGGGGCAGAAACTCTCTACTGACTTCCCATTGTGCTCCGAATAACCCCAGAGCACTCGACCTGGCACCCTCTGTCCTCATGTGATCTGGGTCACAGCCTTCTCTGCCATATGCAGGTGCCCCTCTCCTCACACCCTGACTTTGACCTGAGTGCCCTAACACCCTTCCTGAGGGTGCTGCGTGGGGAGCTCCTTCTTGATATTCTGGGTCTGCTTAAACATTCCTCCTTGTATCAGTCACAGTTCTGTAACAAATAAGTTATATAACAAAACACAACAAAATTTCTTCATAATATATACATGTGTATTTATTCTGAAGAATTATTTAATATGAGTGGTGATGGAGGCTGAGTCCCATAGTCTGCCAGATGCAAGCAGGAAGGTTAGTGGTACAATTCAGTCTGAGTCATTCACACCATAAAACCCATGTCCCATTGGTCTAATGGACAAGCCTGATATAATGTCAACTAACTATTCCAGAACACATGTGTTCAAAAGGTATTCCTGCAAAAAAAAACCACAGATTGAAGACAATGCTAATAACATACATAAACCCCAGGAGACTATAGGGCTACACCTGGCATAAACCTTTCATTAGCCACATACAAGGGTGAGGGAGGTAGACCAACCACTAAGTTGAACAAGTCTTAAAAAATGATGCTTGAATTTGAAGATAAAATGAATGAATTTATAGATAAGGGCTTAGAACAGAGCCTGACACATAAGGCAGGCTGTGTATTACCTATCATTGTCATATCATCATTATCATCATGGATTAGAGAATAAATATAAAGAAATCATTTAAAAAAACAAAAACAAGTACCTACTGGTGAGAATGCAAGAATTTCCCAGTCTCCTGGGAAGAGACTGATTGTTCCGTAGCCATGGTAACAAGTTGCTACCCAAACAGGTTTAAATTCTCTTGTGGATCCAAGACAGTTTGCTTCAGTGAACAATGCTTTTTAGCTTCTGAAATTCAGCCAGTTAGCAAAGATCCAACTTGATGAACACACCTGGGAGTGCCAAACAGTCTCACCTGAGTACTTACTTACATGTCAACTCACCCCCAAAAGTCAGCAATTCCTAAATTCCATATTTTCCCCAAATTCCTACCTACATAGGATCAGCGATCTGATCTGCTCAGAGATGCTGGTAGACCAGTTATCCTTTACTGACCACTAAATTTATTTAAATATAAAATGCTGAGTGGTAGTCACATTATTCTTTGATATTCAGATAGGTGCTTAATTTTTTTTTTTTAATCACCAACAGAGTAGTATTATCAAAATTTGGGGACACTTTTGAGAACCCCAATCCTGCCACCTCTGCTCTTGAATCATGTCTCCAATAATCAAGAAGACCACTTGACACTTTTTCTAAATGCTCAGTGTTTATTTGATCCTCACTGTAGGCATATGCTGTGAAGTAGGACAGACATTTCATAGAGACGGAGGTCCTGTCACTTGAACATTCACAAGCCTATGTGCATGGGAAATGCTATAACCAAGTTAGATTGGGCACACACGTGTCGCTACCAGGGAGGGCTTTGTGGGAATTAGAAAGAATTTTCCATCTCTGAGGAGAAAGCCCTGGGCACAGCTTTTCCCATAAAGACAGCTTTTCAAGCCCCTCCGTCAGAGTGGATGGGTGGAGAGGGTTTCTCGCCTTCAGTTTTTCCACCAATACCGGTCATTTTTGTCAAAAGAATACCAGTCTTCACCAATCATGATCTGGGGCTTGAGTCGCTGCACCTCCTCCAGCAGTTTCCTTACTTGGTCAGAATAATGCCTTCTCTGCAGCCTGTGGATGAAAAAACGGGGAGTCATGACTCCGGGAATTTGCTTCTCACTCTTCTCCCTTCCTCTAAATTCTTGAAAACCCCATCAAGGATCCTAGAGAATAAAAGAAAGTCCGTCCGTGTAAAGAGATGCTTGAGTGTGTCAGATACCACATGGAGCTTTTGTGGCATCTGTCCCTCACAGCAAACCTAAGAGGAGGCATGATTAGTGATCCACTCACGATCTCCTTCCCAAGGACAGACTTTGTGCCAGGTCCTATTATAGGGTTTGGAGGCACAGTGATGAGCAAGGCAAAGTCCCCATACTCGAACAGCCTCTATTCTAGGAGAGGAGAGAGAAATGGATATTCAAATAGACACATGAGGAAATGGGCCCCGGAAAGGTTCATTAGGAAAATGCAGGTCTGCCTCTTTTATTCTACTTCAGCTATGAAGTGCCTTAGTCACAAGCTGATTTTTGCCTAAGACTATACTGCCTTCT
Organism: Craseonycteris thonglongyai; assembly: GCA_004027555.1. NCBI lineage: Eukaryota > Metazoa > Chordata > Mammalia > Chiroptera > Craseonycteridae > Craseonycteris > Craseonycteris thonglongyai. The sequence goes on along the minus strand of PVKE010012466.1, from coordinate 23,740 downwards.
GAGTCATCAACACAAATATGCTCTTTTCCAACCCAACCTTTTGCCTTTTCAGATCATTTGCTGAAGTGATCACTGTAATATTTCTCTTGGACCCAAATCAAGATCTCCGAATCCACTGAGCCATGCTTTCCCATACCTGTCTCCCCTCCTGCCTCACTTCCCTAGACCCCCCTCAGATCGCACACAACAACCACTCTTGTGATCTTTCCAGTTACATCCATCAGCCAAAATTTGACCCCTGTGTACATCTATAAGCAAGCTGGGCCATACAGAAGAAAACAGTTACTCAACTGGGAAGTTGTCTTTTGATATAAATACACCACAACAAACCTCAATGGGCTGTCCATCTTCACCATTTGTTGGTGCACATAGTTCAGTGACATCAAGGACATTCACACTGTTGTGCAACCATCACCACCATCCATCTCCAGAAATCTTTCGATCTTTCCCAACTGATACTCTGTCCCCATTAAACAACAACTCCCCATTTCCCTGTCCACCAGCCCCTGGCACATCCCTTCTCCTTTCTATCTCTATAGATTTAAATACACTAGGGATCTCACATGCATAGAATTATGCAGTATTTGTCCTTTTGTGTCTGGCTTATTTTATTCAACATGATATTCTTAAGATTCATCCATGTTGGATCATGTGTCAGAATCTCCTTTTTTTCTAAGACTGAGTAATATTCCATTGTATGGATGGACCACAGTTCATTTCTCCACTCATCCATCAATGAACACCTGGATTGCTAACACCTCTTGGCTGTTGTGAATGATGCTATGAACATGGGTATGCAAACATCGCTTCAAGAGCCTGCTTTCAATTCTCTTGGTTGTCAACCCAGAAGTAAAATTGTTGGCTAAGATAGCAATTCTATTTTTAGTTTTCTGAGAATAAACATTTTATGTGTATATTGTCTTTTCAACTCTCCCAAACCCACCCCAAAGTAAGCCCCATAATAGTGACACCTTGCCTCTATCTCTCATATCCCTGTGGCCCCAGCACAGTGCTCAGAACATAGTGGACATTGTTTGTTGAGTAAAGACCTGGTGTCTTAGCCATGACCTCAACTTCTCTGATAAACTGCTTGTCTGCCAACTAACATGTCTGTAACAGAGGAAGGTTTATATCTCAGAAGACAATTGTCAGGGACTTACCCAATAATTTGTAGACTAGAGTTGGGATGTGAAAAGGCTGGACACAGTTTCATTATTCCTTCAGAACTGAAATTATTCCGCATCAGGTTTAGGCTGGTCAGGTCCTGATTGCAGGAAAGAGCCAAGAAGAGGACCTCACAGCAGTCAGATGTCAGCTCACATGCCTCCAACCTGCAGGGCCAGGAGCCCAAAGAAATAACCCCAAAGATCAATGGTCGATCCTTCTTCTCCCTTCAATCTGTTTGACTTCCACTTCGACATTTCATAAGAGCAGTGTGGGCTGTACCCCTAGGGTTTCTTGTCCGTAGTTCTGGGAAAGGACCTGACAATTTGCATTTCTAATGAGTTCCCAGGTGGTGGTGCTGGTTCTCACACTGAGAGCTGCTGGAAGACTCAACCACAGTTGTGGGAAGAATGAAATATAAAGGTTGAGAGAACCTCTGAGCAGGGAACAAAACAAGAAACATGGGGAGAGAGTCACGGAGAAAGTGGCTTTTTATCCATCTCTATGCATTTGCTCATTTTGATAAACAAATGGAACCCCACCATGTGATCTTTTGTGTGTATATGCCTTCTTTCACTTAACCTCGTGTTTTCAAGGTTCATCCATATTGTAGTGTGTGTCAGTGCTTCACTACTTTTTTATGGCTAAAGAATATTCCACTTTGTATATACCAGCACCCTGTTTTAACAAGTCTCCTGGGTGATTTTGAGGTTGACACTAAAGTTTGAGAACTACTAATGTCATCACTTGTTTTTTAGTCTGTCTTTCTCACTGAACTATATGTTCTGTAACACCAATATCTATTCACCTTGGTACCTTCGCCATTTGGCACCTTCGCCATTTGGCACCGTGCCTAGCATACATGGGTTGTCTTATAAATGTTTATTGAGTGCTTACTACTCCAGAAAACGTTTTCTAGCATCTGCCATTTCACTTGTTCCACCTATAGGAGCCCTGCTGGAATTTGTCTCGGTCTGTTATTCTGCCACGGCTGTATTCTGACTAATTGAATGAGTGTGTGAAGGTCAGAACACCATCTCTGTTCAGGCAGCTTCGCACTCAGGTCCCCTTCCTCTGAGCCCAGGACCTTACCCGAGTCGCCTCAGAGGACCCTTCCTTTGCTTCAACCCCTCGCACAGTGCTGCCATCCCATCGTCACGCAGGGCGTTGGAGGCAAGATCCAGGCTTCTCAAGTTTTTGCTTCTTGCGATCACATAGGACAGCTTCTTGCAGCAGGCTGCAGTGAGGTGACACTTCATCAGTCTGCAGAGAGTGATTACCCACAGAGATTATCTTGAGGCGAGAGCTACAGTGGGACAATGTTCAGAAATGTAAGTGGGGATTTCCTTTATTTCTTCCCACTGATCACAGTTCTGTTCATCTCTGTGAACCACTTCGACTGTGTGGCAACCTTTGACTCAGAAGAGGGATGACAGCTTGAAGTGAGGACAGTGCTTGATGGGACCGGGGGTATCCTTGGAAAAAGAAATAAGCACATCAGAGCTTGCTGCCCACCTGAAGGTAGGATAAAGATTCTCTGTGGTGGAGGAGGACAGAGGCAGAAAACACTTGGGTGAGTAGGGGCTGGTGATGCCCCTGAGAGGAAAAGAGCTGATGACAGGAGTTACTAAAACACGAGGTAGGATTTGGGATCCAAAAGGAAACGGGTCTTGTGCCTCGGTTCCCAGGACACACAGGGAAGGGTGGTGGTGGCAATAGTAGTAATGACTGGGTGACTCATCTGAGAGGATGAAAACAGCCCCAGAGTCTCATATCCTCAGCAGAGCATGCCAAGGATAGAATGGTTTCACTAGGGGACAAGAGAGTCTGTCTTCATGAGGCCTTCATGTTAGGAAAGAGAAAGGGCTCAGTAGTGAGGGCTCACACCTGAAGATCAGTCGAAGTGAAGATCAGGTGGGAATGACCACATGTTTGATGCCAGCAGGGATAAAAGATGGTGGTGAGTGCAAGATAATCTCCTGGCACCTAAATACAATCCCAAAGAAATGGCATCCCAATTGACTAAGCTGAAATTTCTACAACGTGCTGAAGAACGGCTTGAAAGACCAATTTCATGAAAATAGAAGAGTTCATACTTGGGGAGTAGTCAGAATTTTGTGGATTATGATCTCTACCAATCTTTTTCTTTTGTTTATTTTTGGAGAGAGAGAAATCTCAAAATGGTCCTATTTTTGGCCCATTAATTCTACTCTTGTAACTGATTATAAGAAAATGCTACCAAGTAAACAAAGATTAATAAGATACACATGATTAAAACATTGGACACAGATAAGTGTCCAGCTTTAGGGGATTTTAAAAGTTGTGATCTGCATACAGTAGTCCCTATTTATCTGTGGGTTCAGTTATCCACAGTCAATCATGGGTAAAATATTAAATGGAAACTTCCAGGTGTAAACAATTGATAAGTTTTAAATTATACACTGTTCTAAGTAGAGTGATAAAATCTCACACCGTCTAGCTCCATCCTGCCTGGGATATAAATCATCCCTTTGTCCAGCATCTCCACTCTATGTGTGTTCTCCACTTGTTAGTCACTTAGTAACCACTAGGTTATCAGATCATCTGTCCTGGTATCACAGTGCTTGGGTTCATGTGACCCTTATTTTACTTAAGGGCCCCAAAGCACAAGAATAGTGATGCTGGCAACTTGGATCTGCCAAAGAGAAGACATACAGTGCTTCCTTTAAAAGGTGAGTAGAAGTGCTGGAGAGGCTGTGGACAAAAAGGAACCCTCATACACTGCTGGTGGGAATGTAAACTGGTACAATCACTATGGAAGGCTGTATGGAGATTCCTCAAAAAATTACGAATGGAACTACCATATGACCCAGCCATCCCACTACTGGGCATCTACCCCCAAAACCTGAAAACCTTAATCTTTAAAGATGTTTGTACCCACATGTTCATCGCAGCACTGTTCACAGTGGCCAGAACATGGAAACCACCAAAATGCCCTTCGATAGACGACTGGATAAAGAAGTTGTGGTACATTTACACAATGGAATACTACTCAGCGATAAGAAATGATGAAATACAGTCATTTGTGGCAACATGGATGGACCTAGAGACCATCTTATTAAGCGAAATAAGTCAGACTGAAAGAATCCGGAAAAATATGACCTCACTTATAGGTGGAATATAAAACTGAAAGTTACAAAGACACA
>PVKE010012466.1:0-19291 GCA_004027555.1 Craseonycteris thonglongyai | reverse complement strand
CAGAGAGAGAGGGAGGGGAGGAGGGAGAGGGCACCAGCATTATGGACACACTCAATAGTTTGGTGGTTACCTGGAGAGGCGGGAGGGGGGGAGGGAGAGTTGTTGGGGGAGGTGGGAGTGGGCACCAGATATATGGTGGTGGAGGAGGAGCTGATTCTGGGTGGTGGGCACATAATGCGATGCATAGGTGATGTGATGTGGACTTGTACATCAGGAAACTATCTAATTGTTACCAACCAATGTCACCCCATTAAATTTAACAATAAATAAATAAATAAATAAATAAATAAATAAAAGGCGAGTAGAGTACAATGAGATATTTTGAGAAAGGAACAACATTCATATAATTTTTCTTATAGTACATTGTTATAGTTGTTCCATTTTAATATTATTGTTAATCTTACTGTGTCTAATTTATAAATTAAACTTTATCATAGGTTTGTATGTATAGGAAAATACATAGTATATATAGGGTACAGTACTTACTACCTGTGGTTTCAAAACATCTACCGGAGGGTCTTGGAACAAGTCCCCCGTGGATAAGGGTGGCAGGGTGATGGAAATGACTATCTTCAAGGACAGAATGTGAGATCAAAGGCATGATTTTGGTTCTTTGGGAGTTCTAGTCCCTTGACCCCCAGTATATGATTGGTGAGGGGCTGACTACCTGAGACTAGATATGTGAAATATTTAAAGCCCTGTGCCGGCCACCTGGTAAGAATGCTAGGATTCTTTCTTTGTAATACATTAAATGCTACTCATGCATTCAGGAGAGGATGTGTTTTGAGAAGTGAACAAGTTTTGGAGGTCAAGGGTGACCTAGAACTCCACAGATCCTGCCATGGGGTCCCTTTTCTGAATAACACCTGTCCTTCTTATACTCGCTGTAGAGTCAACACATCAACTTACCTAGAGTGTCCACTAGACAAATGAGGCTCAGTTGTCCATGGGACTGATTTTTGGCTCCAGTCTCCCTACTCATATCTCCTGACCTTCTAGGACCCTCAGCGCCCCCTCTGCAGAGGTGACCCCCATGGGAAACTTACTCCAGGTCCTGGAGGTAACAAGATGGCTCCGCCATGCCTTCACACAGAAGGTTCATCCCATCGTCTCCCAGGGGGTTTGTGCTAAGGCTCAGATGTGTCAGATGCCGGTTGCTCATAAGCGCAAGAGCAAGAAAGCCACAGCCAACGGCGTCCAGGTTGCATTCATTTAGTCTGTAGGGCACATGCAAGGGAAAGAGGAAGGTCCTACTCATGACTTGATGTGAACTTGGATAAGCCACTTTTCTTGGCCTCAGCTTGCTCCTCCTTTGAGAGGGGATTATGTTTGTAGTTAAGAAGGTAGGGAAGACAGGATGGCTTAGTGGGTTGAGCACTCATTTTGCAGCCCCAGGGTCTGAGGATTGAGTCCCAGCCCCAGCCTGTGCACACCTATATGCTGAACTGGGGTGGGCCCCCAGTTTGGTTCTCACTGGGGCAAGCTTCCCATGTGGGAGGTCCCTGGTTTGGCTCTCCCCCCAGGTGTGCTTCCCATGTAGCATGCCCCCAGCGGGGGCGTGCCTCCCACGCAGGAGCCCTGGGTTGGTTCCTGCCCTGCGAAGCCCCGCTCCCACCTGTGGAGTGAAACTATATCAAAAACTAATGACATACAACTATGGAGACTGCTCTGAGCCCACCCACTTCTCTCTGTATCTCTCTGTCTGTCTATCTGTCTGTCTGTCTCTCTCAAAAACAATAAAAAAAAAATGAAGGTTGTTAGGCATACATGTCAGGATGACCTTGAAGTGCTTGGCACAAGGCCTAATGCCCATGTTGGATGCTAATCAAGGTCATCTGACCATTTCTTTTCAGTTTTTCTTAATACTCAATGTAGGGCATTAGCTCCTTGTTGCTGTAACAAATCACCAGAAATGTAGTGCTTGGAACACACAAGTACATTCAGCTCTGGAGGTCAGTCTTACTGTTAGCAGAGCTGTGTTCCTTCTGGAGACCCAAAAGAACTATTGCCTTGCCTTCCCCAGCATTTATAGGCTGCCCATATTCCTTAGCTCCTGGTCCCCAGCCAGTGACTGCATAACTCTGACCTTTATTATCCATCTCCTACTCTGACTTTCCCACCTCACTCTTTCCCTTATAAGGACCCTGTGATGACACTGGGGCCACCCAGATCATCCAGGATCATCTCCCCATCTCAAGATTCTTAATCACATCTGCAAAGTTCCTTTTTCCATATAAAGACACATAATCACAGGGCTCATGGATTCGGATGCGGATATCTTTAGTGGGGAGTAATCATTTTATTATTCTATCCACCATACTCTGTATCACCCCATCACTTTGTCACCAGGGAACCTTAGAACACATCATAAGGTAGACATATGCATTAAAGTTCTGTTCTTTAGCAGGATTTCTGGCCATAGTTCTACCATTAACTCATGTGTCACTTATATGAAGTTATTGGTGGACTAACTGGGCAAAGAGATGACATGACAGAAAGCAAAATGATCCCAAAGGAGCAAATGGACAGTATGGAAGAGGAGTGACCAAAAGCTTTCATTCTCACTGTCAAACCAAAGATTTAGGATCGAAGAGCAATCTGGTGCCACAAGGAGGCAAATGTTAACCTGGTGACAAGGACACCTCATTGTACAATAAATAGCAGAGCACACAGCATCCTCCAGCTGTGTGTCTGGTCTCCTTGGAATTGTGTCACACAGACTTTGTGACCTCTCACCCTGCATCACCCCTACCACCACCTGAAAATCTTATTATCCAACTCTCCTGCACCAGAATCTAAGCTATATAAAAATGTACACCCTGTCTGTCTTTGATCTCTTATCACTAGCAGCTAAGAATATTAGAGGCTTCATGAATACAGTCGATCCTCTTGATTCATAAATTCTATATTTGTGCGTTTGCCTACTCACTATATTTATTAGACACCCACCCAAGTCAATACTTGTGGCACTCACGGTCCTTCATGGACACACACAGGAAGATCTGAGACACACGTTGCCAGCTAAGGGCAAACGCATTTTAGCTCTCATACTTTTGTGACTGAGTGTCCTTTTTGTGGTTCAGTTAGTGCCATATGTTTTGCATTTCTGTGATTTTGAGGCGTTGTTGATTTCGTTGTTTAAAATATTGAGCTGAAGTGCTGTTCAGTGTCCTAATCTCAACAAGGCTGTGATGTGCCGTGTGGAAAAAATATGCGTCGCATAAGCTTCATTCAGGCATGAGTTGCAGGGCTGTTGGCCATGAGCTCAATGTTAATGAATCAACAACACAGACTGAATAGGACATTTTTAAACAGCCTCACAGAACAAGGTGAGGTATTGATTCACTGATGAAAATGTGACCAGAGGCTGTGGGAAACTAACCCTGTATTTTCCCCAGGGACCATGGTTCAGTATCAGTAACTCAACATTCTCTGTGACTTTATAGGACATAACTGCCACAAATCTTGAGAACTGACTGCATTTGGATGAATAATGACTTCCCACCATCAGAAAATGCAAAAACAGAGATAGAGTTTTCCAAGGAAGTGTGACAGCTAGGAGGTGATCAGTAGGAATAGCATATAGCACATAGCAGGTTGCTTCATCCGGACTATTTCCACACTCCCTGCTCCTTGAGACAGGCCCACGCTATTTGTCACAAAGCTACGAAGTCCTCCCAGGAAACTGAATTAAACTCACATCAGCCTCTGTACAGCACAGCTGAAAACTTTTAAGGCTTGACACAACAGGTTCGTGCCTTCACTGCCCAGGTTGTTGGTTGACAGGTGCAAGTGTGTCAATCTCTTGTTGCTGAGGAGGCTCAAGGCCAGATCCTGGCAGCCGGCAGCTGTCAGGCCACAGTCTCCCAGCCTGCAAGGAGAGCCCCAGAAAGGAAAGGATGAGGCCCCAAAGTTACATCTGTCCCTCCCTTGCAAGGAAGGGAAAGAAACGTCACCCTCGTAGCTGATGTACCCTTGCAGATATACGGTGAAGTCATAACGTGTCTGCCTTTAACTTGGGAACTCAACTCCAGTGCTTCAGTCCAAAACTAATACTCTACAGCACGCATGTCCAACCTGCGTCCCAGAACTGCTTTGAATGTGGCCGAACACAAATTCTTAAAACGTTATGAGATTTTTTGCAACTTTTTTTTTTTTTTTTAGTTTATCAGTTAGTGTTAGTGTATTTTATGTGTGGCCCAAGACAAGTCTTCTTCCAATGTGGCCCAGGGAAGCCAAAAGGTTGGGCACTTCTACTCTAAATAGTGTGGGTGACTAGATCTATGCCCCATGATGGGAAACACCTAGGCAGCATGGTTCTGTCGTCTGTCTGGTTATTTTTGCTTCCCACATGTACTATGGACTGAGGTTTTGGCTGAGATGAGTGACCTTTCCATTTAGAAGTATTTACATTCAACACATCATGACCCTTAGATATAAATGAGAGTCTATCTGTTTCTGAATGCTTAAGAAGAAATTGCACTTGAAAATAAGAGTTTAATAGTACTTCTCTTACAAGGTTGTGACAAACTTAAATGAAATGACACATTTAAAGTGCTTAAAGGGGAAGCCGGGATGGCTCAGTGGGTTAAGCGTTCACTTTGCAGCGCCGGGGACCCAGGATCGAATCCCGGTCCCAGCCCGTGCGGAACCATATGCTGAACTGGGGAGTGCCCCCAGTTCAGTTCTCTCTCTGTCTCTGTATCTCTCTCTCTCTGTCAAAAACAATAAAAAAAAAATACTAAAACAAAACAAAACAAAAACACACACACACAAGAGAGTAAAGTGCTTAAGGCAGTATACTGCATACAGCAAACACTCCGTATTATTGATGGTGATCTCTTTCAATAGAGGAAGAAAGGCTGGTTGGATTGACTTGAAGGGGATCAGGATATGCCATCCCAAACTATGCCACTTTGCAGTATTTTGCACTGATGGCAATGAGAAAAAGCAGACACAGAAAGAGCTCTCTGCCACCCTGCCATGTGACTAAAAGTAGGACTTAAATTTCCCTGTGAAGGTATTTCTACCTTCTTATACCAGGAAGAGGACAATGACCCTTATCACGAGAGATGGAAATGAGTCCTTATATAACCCTTATCTACCATTAATTTCCCCCTTATATTTCCTAGTAACGTCCTGCAATTCATCAGCCTAAAAGCCCTAATCCTCTTTCCATTGTCTAGTCATTTCTCAATAATTTTTTTTTTAAAGAAATCGTTTTTTTTTTAATTTTTTTAAATTAATTAATTTATTTTTATTTTTGACAGAGAGAGTGAGATACAGAGACAGAGAGAGAACTGAACTGGGGGAGCTCCCAGTTCAGTACATGGTTCCGCAAGGGCCGGGGCCAGGACTCGATCCCCAGTCCCCGGCGCTGCAAAGTGAGCGCTCAACCCACTGAGCCATCCCGGCTTCCCCATTTCTCAATAATTTATTGCCTTTTGTTACAATGGTATAAAGTCCTGAGCCTAATCACTTTGGGGTTTTCACTTCCTTTTGTGAAGTCCCAATGCACTTAAAAATATTAACCAATAAATTTGTATGCTCTTTCTTCTGTTAATTTTTCTATTGCCAGTTTAATCTCCAGGCCCCAGAAACAAAATTTAAGACTGTAGATGAAAAGGTTTACCCCTCATCCTCCTACACACTGATGGAATGAAGGTACGATGGCTTCTACCATTGCTTCTATGATTGCCTTTTATGCTATTTGGCTTTCAACTTTTGAGATGATTTTAGCACCAAACTCCCACTGAAAGATGGATGCTATGGCTGTGGCATGCTTTGGAAGTAGTGAGGAGAAACAACCTTACCCAGATTGCAGGACATCAATGAGGAAATCCCCAGGAATTAGATCACTTCTTTAGGTATCAAACAGGAGCTCATGTTTTGCTGTGCCTTTTACTCCCTGTGTTACCTTAGACAAGAGACTTCCTGTTATCTTCTGCATTGTGTTTCTCCTATCAGCCAACGGAATGAGAAGAAATCCTACCTGGTGGCTTATTTGTGAAGATGGTGTTACTGGGAACAGAGCACTTAGAGCCTGGCACTCCAGAACACCATAGATGGCAGCTCTTATCACAAGCCTATGACTCTCTGGGATTTTGACGCTGGTGAAACTTTCCGGTGTCTAATACAGTATTGTCCACTATAATCAGAGTGCTGTATATTGAGCCCCAGAACTTACCCAGAACTGGAAGTCTGTAGCCTTTGATTGACACCTCCCTATTTCCCCCACCCCCAGCTCTGGTAACCACCCTTCATTCTCTGTTTCTACAAGTTTGGCTGCTGCCCTGATCTTTTATATCAGTTTAGAGTTCAGTAGCAAAGACACAGATGTTATTTATTGGGTCTTTCTTAAACCTCAACATTGGGGCACTACCATGAGGTCACAGCTGCCGTTCTGACCCTTGGTTTATGCACTGGCTAATTCCACTCTCCATGCCCCATTACTTGGATGACCTCAGTTAAGACAAGATAACCCTGGTAAAAGGAAGCACAACTCACATCAGCTTCTGCAGGGTGCAATCTGGGAACTTCAAGGCATCACAGAGAGGCGTGGTGCCCTGGAATGTCACCTTATTTCCTGTGAGACTGAGAGATTTCAGTCTAGTGGGTGTAACCAGGATTTGGGAGATCACTGGACAACAATTGTAGGTTAATCCACAATGATCCAACCTGCAGACACAGACAAAGTGAAAAACAGCCTCATCTGTCCCCAGAGGCGACCCAGTTCCCCTCACTCAACACATACCAGGCACTCTGGCCATTTTGCTGGCTCCTAGACATTGCTTGCTCTGGCCTCAGGGTCTGAGTGTTTGCTCTTTCTCTGTTTGCAACATCCCTCCTCATCCCCAAACCTAGGTCGTTCTATGGTGCATTTTTCATTCAGGTCTCCTGAATCTTACCTCTTCTGAGTAAATTGGTCTCACTACCTTAAACTCTGTCCACCCCACCCTACCCCACCCCACCCCACCCCACTTCACTCCACTCTCTTCAGCATTACTTTATTCACATCAACGATCACCAGCAAACATTTCCTATATTTATATGTATATTTTTAAAAACTAAAATATATCTGACATATAACATTGTGCAAGTTTTACGTATAAATATTATGTAGAGTTGATGCATTTAGATATTATAACATTTGCCGTTATAGCAATAGTTAGCTCCTCAATCACATCTCATAAGTATCATATGTTTATGGTGGGGATAATTAAGATCTAGTCTCTTAGAACAGGAAGTAACTTCCTCTGCAAAAGAGTCCAGGAAACCCCTTCCTCCAGGGAGCCCTCCCTCAAGCTCTCTTTAGTTGCTTTCCAACAAGCAAACACTTTATTACTTTTAAGTAATTTTAGTTAGTATAGTGGGTTAATTGTAACATAAAACTTGTACATTCTTTTTGCTTACAGACCATAGAGATCTTTGCAAAGAAAGATCTAAATGTTAACACATATTTGTATAGTATACTTAGCTTCATGCAAATATTTCTCCCCAAAATTTATATGCAACATATGTAAATTAAAATATAGTTGAGTACAAAGAAAATCTAGTCTCTTAGCAAGTTCTATGTTTATAATACAATGTTGCTGTCTATAACCATTATACTGTGCAGTAGGTCCCTCGGACCTATGTATCTGGTAGTTGCAGGTTTGTAGCCTTAAACATCATCTCTCCTATTGCCTCTGGTAACCATAATTTTACTCTGTTTTTATGAATTCCATGTTTTTAAAGCCCACATGTAAGTAAGATCATACCGTATTCGTCTTCCTCTGCCTGACTTGTCTCACTTAGCATGATGCCCTCAAGGTCCATCCATGTTGTTGCAAATGGCAGTACTTCTTTCTTTCTCATGGCTGAATAATTACTTGCAGTAATTGATTGCCCATCTTCCTCCCTGGAACGTAACCTCCATGAGGGAGGGGATCTAGCTTGCTTTGCTTTCTGCTGTATCTTTAGCACCTGCAATAGTGCTGGGTACGCAGCAGTCACTCAAGTGTTTGCTGAAAGGTGCAATCTCCTGAGAAAATTGGCAATGCTTATGAAAGCTGAATGTACCTCTATCCCATGACCCCTCTATATAATTCTACCCCAGAGTATATTTTCAAGGTCTGATGTGTCAATGTGCCGTTATGCGAGGACTGTCACACTGAACCCCAGCTCATTATCCTATGGGTGCAGAGTCCACAGACAGTTGGCTGATGCTTCCTCCTCACTCCCAGAGATGGTTGTAAAACCCACCTGGTGTTGGGCAAACACGTATGCATTTCCATCCTGCAAGGATTTCTGTTGTTTGGCTGACTTCCCTGGGTTCCATTCTTAAAATCAAAGCTCATGAGTTACAGTGTAAAATGCACAGAGGGTGTGAAACAAATGACTCTTCCACACTTGCTGTGTGTTCATGAATGCAGCTCAAGGCAAAGTTTGTGTTTCTGTGACTAGGAAGAGCCTGCGCATCCCATAGTAGTGTCTTGAGACCCAGCCAATTTAATTGACAAAACACGTGCCCAGGATGCACAAAACTGTGGCAATGGCCCCAAACTGGAAATGACCACCAGGTTCCTGGATAGGTGACTGGTTTTACCAACTGGGGCACACCTGTACCACCCACTAAGAAGGAACATGCTACGGATACACAAAATGGCTTGGATGGATCTCAAGGGCATCTGCTAATTGAATAAAGCCAAGCTCAGGTAGTGACATACTCTATGATTCTGCTTAAACAGTATGGTCAAAATGGCAAAATTATAGGATGGACAACACGGTTATTGCAGTGATTAGGGATGGTAGGTGTGAAGGGTGTGGCTGTGAAAGGGTAACAAGAGTGATGGCACATCTGTGTCTTGGTTGCAGTATGATTTCACAAATCCACATTCACATTTTATGTGAGAAAATGACATAGAATAATATACATGTCCTGGTTTTAACACTACTATATATAGTAAGATATAACCATTGGGAGAAACTGGCTAAAGGGTACATGTGACCTCTCTGTGATTTTTTTTTTAGCTCTACCTATGGAATATTGAAAATTACTTTTTTTTGTAGTAAAATATACATAACATAAAATAATTTAACCCCTTACCCATTTTTAAGTGCATGTTCAGTGGCATGAAGTACATACACACTGTTGTGCGACACCACCATCATCTCCAGACTTTGCCATCCTCCTGACTCTCTATAATATTTTTGTGACTCCCTATAAATTATTATTTCAAAACAAAAACAAACAAATGAACCCTAAAATTAAAAATGTGAAAACCATACCCAGGACTTACCTCAAAGACTCCAGCCTACAATGTTGTTGTCTTAGAGCTTCATACACCATAGCTAGATCTTTGTCCTTCAGGCGAGTGCCTTCCAAGTTCAGATATTTAATATTATTGTTGATGACAACAGTCTTCCAGAGATATTGGAGACCAGGGGTAATTTGTGCACTTTTAAATCTACAGAAGAGAAATAAGAAACTATGAATCAGACACTGGGGACATTTGTTTCGCCCTGATTTTTCCTTTTCACACTTCTCACATTCCTACTCTCATCCTTCTCAGTATTTGCATTTATTTAATTTTAAAGCAACAAATACTTAAGCACCTATGATGTACCAGGCATGGGGAAGAGAATATTAAGCAACACTAATATTCTGTGCCCTTGTGGAGCTTCATCTAGTGGGGGAGACAGTCAACAGTGAATGGAACAAAGCAATTAGGCTTAAGACTGAAATATGGTGAACAGACAAACAAAACAGAAACAAACTCTATATACAGAGGACATTTCGATGGCTGCCAGATGGAAGGAGGATGCGGGGCTGGGTAAAACCAGGTTAAGAAATAATATGTACAAATTTCCAATTATAAAAATAGTCACAGGGAAATAAAATACAGCATAGGGAATATTGTCAATAATGTTGTAATAATTATGAGTGGTATCAGGTGGGTACTAGACTTATCAGAAGGATCACTTTGTAAGATATATAAATGTCTAGCCACTTTGTAGTACTCCTGAAACTAATATTAAATGTCAACTATAATTGAAAAATAAAAAATCTATATTAAAAAATAAACTTTCCTTCCCCAAAGACTGAAATACAGCATAGTCCACTAAGAATAGGCTAGAACTACACACAGATATATGGTCCAGTTAAAGCTGAAGAAAAAGAGTCAAATGTCAGAACAATATGTATAACATGGTACTGTTTGGATTTAAAGATTTATCTTTTTTATTGTTTCTGGCAGAGAGAGACAGAGAGAGAGAGAGAAGGGGGAAGGCCCAGAGCAGTCTCCATAGTTGCACATCATTAGTTTTCTACATAGTTTCATTCCACAGGTGGGCACGGGGCTGCACAGGGCAGGAACCGGCCTGGGGCCTCCCGCTTGGGAAGCTAGCCCCAGTGAGAACCGAACTGGAGGCACACCCCAGTTCAGCATATAGGTCCACAGGGGCTGGGGGCAGGATTCGATCCTTGGACCCTGGGGCTGCAATACGAGTGCTCAATCCACTGAGCCATCCCAGCATCCCTGATACTGTTTAGATTTAAAAAATTCATACACCAATATGTACATATATTTGCATGGCAAATGTATGTGATATGTAAGTAGGTAATGAGGGAAATAGGAAATTGAAGAGGCCTCAAAGGACTTACTTAACACCCTTTGTAGTTCCTAAATCTCTTTGCCATTCTCATGTATTACTGTTGTATTACAAGTACAGTGAGGACACACGGATTAAAGAAAATTACAGGGTGGAAGAAGTTTAAAACAAGGACAGCTAGTAACGAGGGAAAACATTAATCTAACAGCTGACAGAGGGGTTAAGTGTGGTGTAAAACTTAAGATGAAAAGGGCACTATTCATAATTCTGGGGTCACCAAGCTCCTTGTCACATCCCAGTTTAAGGAAAGTACTTAGAGAAGAAATAGAAATGGCAAGAAGGAAAGGATGTTTGCAGCCAAGAATGTGAATTGTTCTACTGGGTGTCACGTGTGCTTTGCTTGGTCCTGGAGAAAAAAGCAACGAAGGGAACCTTTGTCTGAAGTGGAACTAGCAGTTCATCGCCTATTCCAGGTGCCTGGTGAGTACCCTGGAGTCCACAATAGACCCAGGAACTTATTAGGTGCTCAAATATCTGTTAACTTTTAAATTAGTCTAAAAGCACTAAGGACTGATTTAAAGCCTCCTGTAAATCATCCACGTTGATCTTGCAATTGTCTCATGCTCTACCACTTGCCTAAAATGAGCTCCCCTCACCTTTGCCCCTACTAACTAACTCCTATTCATCCTTCAAAACCCAGAGTAAATGAACCCACCTCAGTCACTCCCCATCCTGTGCTTTTGGGGACTTAGTTCCTATATCTTCCAAAGCACGTATCCGCTCTGATTACATTTTATAGACTGGTCTTCTCTTAGCAGGGAGGAGAGGGGAGCTGTGGCACAGCCATGCAAAGGGCCATGGACCAGGAGCTGGGCAGCTTACATCAGATTCTGTATTCTACAGGCTGGCTGGCTGAGCTTGGTGCACAGGGTCTTCATGGCCCATTTATTCAGGATGCTGCCACTCAGGTCCAGCTGTTGTAGATTGGAGTTGGTGCTGAGCACAAAGCAGAAGTTTTCCCACAAGTCATCAACCAGGACCTTGACCTGCAGCCTATATTGGAGAAGGAAACAAACTTCTGCTTCCGCAGGGTGGATATTAACACAAGCATCAGCCACAACAATGTCAGAGTTGAGAGAAGTCTATCAGGGTGAGACAGGGATGGCTTTAGAGGCTCAAAGTCCAGTTTAGTGACATCACTTTGTGCTTTGCAAGAGTGCTCGCACCTCCACCCTGTGTCCTGAATGCTTGGTACCCCAGAGGGTATACTAGGATGATTTGAAGCTGCCAGCTCTCAAATCAGCTTTGTGCTTAAATTCTAGCTCCCCCTTGAATGCAAAATGGTATAGCCATTATGGAAAACAGTAGGGAGGTTCCTCAAAATATTGACAATGGAACTACTGTGTGACCCAGAGATCTCTTATACAAAAGGATTGGAATCAGAATCCTAAGTGATATTTGCCCTCTATTATTCATAATAACCAAGATATGAAAACAACCTGAATTTCCATTAATGGACAAATGGATAAAGAAACTATCTTGCATGCGTGCACACACTCATACACGCACACAAAAATGGTGGTGGCTATGTGAGGTGACCAATATGCTCATTAGTTTGATTGTGGCGATTATTTGATTATATCGGAACACAAACACGATGGGAAGGATCCAACTGCAGAGGGGGCTACTCACCCTTGTGGAATCATGGGCTGTGCCTCAGTGACCTTATTTTCTGAGAAGATCTCTCTGATATCCATCTGAATTTTCTGCAAACAGTGACAATGCTGAAGACAGTAGGAAGCCACTAGTAAGTCCATGCGCTGGCTAATTGAAAGGCATACTTCTTGGAAGCTGTTCAATGCCAAGGAGACAAACTCTTCATCTTGAATCTCAAAAAGACAGTAGAAGGAGTCCAGGAAGTCTGGAGGGGTGGTGGCATCGGCCTGTTGACCTAACAGAGCGATCCAGTGGAGAAGTGCCTGTTTCACTACCAGGGGGATGGGACACCCCAGCAGGGCCTGCAGAACCCTCGTCACCTCTTTGTTCATCAGGCCACATAAGAAACGTTTCACCTGGAGCAAGTGGACATTGCTGCTGATTTGTCTGCGCTCCATCAAAGTCTTGATGTTCTCCATGAACAGAGGGTGGGGCTCCCTCTCTCCTGGCAGTCCTTCTAGAACGTAGTATAAGGCAGCACAAAACTCTTGGAGGCTGGGGTGGGGAAACACATAACAGCTCTCCCTGTGGCCCTCCAGGCGCAGGATGTTCATGTGAAAGAGGGCGGAGAGCTCCGGCTCCGTCAGGCCGTGAGCATCTAGGTCACTGTCGTAAAACACAAACTTGGCGCTCCACACGCCCTCGGCGGCCATCCGGCACAAGCCCTTCAAGACAGTTCTTTCTCTTGGGCTCAGACAGCACCCGAGGGCACCTCCAGGGCTGAGCTGCTGGGTCACAAAGGTGACGTACAAGCCCGTGTGGCTTTGGCAAGTATGTGGCAGGTGCTTTCCCAGTGCCTCTTGCATCTGGAGAGCCTGGCAGATGAGCGACCACACCACGGAGACCTGGCACTTGTCCAACAGCTGCTGGTTGTCCACCACCGAGTGCAAGACTTGCATTTTTTGATGCCCGTTCTTCATGTGCTTGAGGAACAACTGAGTCCTCCTTTCCATGGACATTCCTTCAAATAAGAGGTAACGGGGAGATATGACCATGGCTTGGAGGTTTTCTATGTCCCTGGCGGTGATTATGAGGAAGGACTCGGGGAGCAGGACCTTCTTCAGCAGACTACAAATCAGGACAGACACAGGCTGCTTCACTGCCCAGTTGTCACAGAGATACTTGTCATCATCGCCTTTGCAGGCAACGCACAGGTCATCAAAGCCATCAACCACAAACAAGAGCTTTTCTGGCTGGGATAGGACCTCCATCATGGGAACCAGGGAGTCTGGCCACTCTCTAGAAATTAACTCCATAAAACTGGCCTCCCTCCTCAGCTGTATCTCTCTCGCCTGGAGAAAGAAGATGTAGGAGAACATGCTGGGGTACAGCTTCCCTTGGGCCCAGTGCAGCAGGATGGTTCTGACCAAAGCTGACTTCCCAACTCCTGACACTCCATGCACAACCACTGTGTGAGGGCGGAAGCCCTGCTGGTCTGGAGCGAACATGTCAAACAGCATTTGCATTTGTGGACAGTCAGAGGTGAGGGTTTCAAAGTGGTGGTGTGCATCCGACTTCATAGCAAATTTCGTCATCACGTGATTTTTGTAGTGCCATTCGTAACCTCCATGGCCTAAGTCAGTCAGGAGAGAGGAGAATAAAGACAGGAAGCAAAGTCTGAGGACAGTCTGGACTTCAAACAGTTTATGTACATGGGAGTTTTGTTTCCTCCCACCCACATATTAACAAGCTGCACCCCCCATTCCTCCTTTCAGAGATCACCATCTCAAATGCTGGTGGGCTTTCTATAAGAGAAGTGTTTGTTCAGTGAATAATCTGTGTCCATGCTTGTGTAAGGTCTGTGCAAGACAGGGAGTGTGGGGAAGCTGAGGCTGTGTGTGCCGTGGCCCCAGACCTGCAGGACAGACGTGCCTCTCTAGTTCCATCCTGGTAAGTCCTGGCTGCACTGGAGAAGCACTTCCATGTGATGAACACAGCAAGACCAGCATGGCCCTTGAAGTTAGATCCTGTGTGGAGTCCCAAGCTCTACACTGTAGTGTCTCTGTGATTTGGAATAAGTTGCCTCTCTGGGACTCAGTTTCCCCATTTCTGAGATGAGATTAACAATCTCTTAGAAGGGTTATGATAAATATTTTATAAAGAATGTGCATTTAGCATTTATTAGCACATGGGCTGGCAAAAATGATCAATGGCCACTATTATCATTATAACCCATAATTCATTTTTTAATTTTTAAAAAATTTTTCACTTATAGTTGACATTCAATATTGTATTAGTCTCAAGTATACAACATAATGGCTGACATTTACATAACTTATAAAGTGATTCCCCCTGATAAGTCTAGTCCCCACCTGGCATCATACATAATTACAATATTACTGAGTATATTCCCTGTGCTTTATATCCCATAAATATTTTGCAACTACCAATTTGTACTTCATAATCCTTTTCCCTTTCCACCCAGACTCCTAATCTCTTCCCATCTGGCTACCATCAAAGTGTTCTCTGTATCTTTACATTTGTTTCTGTTTCTTTTGTTTGTTTTTTAGATTCTACATGTAAGTGAAATCATATAGCTTGTCTTTTTTTGTCTGACTTATTTCACTCAGCATAATACCCTCTAGGTCCATCCATGTTGGTGTAAATGGCAAGATTTCTTGTTAATGGCTGAGTAATATTCCATTGTATATATGGACCACCTCTTCTTTATCTAATTGTCAGTGAACACTTAGGTTGCTTCCATATCTTGGCTATTGTAAACAATACTTCAATGAACATAGGGGTGCATATATCTTTTTCAAACCATAATTGTTTTACATTACCCTGTTTTATTTTTATCCCAATGTATGTCAGAAACTGCAATTATTTCATTATTGTAGCCCTTAGTCTACAATGCAAGTTCCATGGAAAACGTGCCTTGTTATTTTATCTCCAACTCCAATGTCTTCAACAGTCTCTGACATTTAATAGGTAACTTCTAATTCTGGGTCCTTACATTTGCTAGTGTTACCATGATCTTTTCAAAAGATAGCAGGATTCTTGTATGCATGTATAAGACAATTACTAGCTCTACATAAAATCTCTACACAAAGTTCTAAATCTTATACTCCCTTACTCTATATTATGTCTGTGCTTAACAGTTTCAAACATCTCTCTCTAGTGCTGACTTCTTTCCTAAAATTCCAGGCTCTGGTGTCTAACTCACCATCTTAAAGTGTCACAGGGACATCAATTCCAATGCATCAAAAACTCATTTTATCTTTGACCTCCAACCAAAAATCTATTCCTCATAAGCTTTCTATAAGTGATAATAAGAAAAAAATCATTTGTGAAATTAATAGCTGTTTGTCTCATTGTTTTGTACATAAATCTAATTTTAGCCTCACATTCCCTGTCCGTGGTAGTCTGGGCATCTATTAAATGGGGATATTCATTCTTTATGAGATTGGTATAGGATCCCCGGTCTCATCATAAAATGTGAGAATAGCATCTGGCCCATAATAAGTACTTTAGAAATGTAATCAATATTGGTACCACTCATCCCAACTGAAAATGGACAATACTGGCAACCATTAAGTTTTCAAGTAATTGTCCAGTGAGTAATTAAGTAACCCAGGCCATAAAATTGTGCTAAGTTGTACAGGTGGGAAAAAAGCCCAGCTTAAAGTGATTCCAGAGTTTGAAATTTAAATTGGTGACTCTTGGTATCACCACCCATCCGTTGTCCAAGCCGACAGTAGGAGCCATTCTTGAACCTTTTTTCCTGAAACCCCAAATACCAAATTCTATTCAATATCTTACAAGTCAAACCACTTCTTTCCATCACCACTTCTTTGTACATGAATATTAATAGGAGCATTATTCATAAGAGCCAAAAAACTGAGTAGCACCAAACTGCCTATTGTCTAATGAGTCTAATTAGACTCTAATGAATGGACAAGGAAAATGTGGTCTCTCCATACAATGGAATATTACTCAGTAATAAAAATTACCTAAGTGCCTATGTGCGTTACAACAGAGATGAACTTGGAAAACATTGTACTAACTGAAAGCCAATCACAAAGGGCCACATATTATTGCATGATTCTATTTATATTAAATGTCTAGAATAGGCAAATTTACAGAGACAGAAAATAGATGAGTGGTTTCCTAGGGCTAGGGGGAGAAATAGGAGTGACTGCTTGTGGGTACAGGGTTTTTTGGATGGAGAGAGAAAAACCTCCTGAAATTAGACAGTGGAGATGGTTGCACAACCCTACGAATGTACTGAAAACCACTGATTTGTACACTTTATAAGGGTGAACTTTTTGGTGTACAAATTATATCTCAATAAAAAAAGCCTCAAGTGACATGTCCTCAGAGAAGCCTGCTGTTATAATATTTCCTTGACTGGTCAATTGTCATTTCACACACTCATAGCACCTTGAATCTTGTCTTTGTTTTATATTTTGTTTGTTTTAGTTAACATGTAATTCTGGATGGTCAACAGTATGAAGGCAATAAATTTATACATATATAATTTTTACTATGATATTCCTGTCACAGTTCTTCAAATGGTAGGTAGTCACTAAATAAAGGTTGAAAGAAGAAATTAAGAAAAAAATAAAGATAAAAAAGACAGGAAATTAAAAAAAATCATGGGGAAGCCGGGATGGCTCAGTGGGTTGAGCGCTCACTTTGTAGCGCCGGGGACCAGGGATCGAGTCCCGGCCCCAGCCCGTGCGGAACCATGTGCTGAGCTGGGGAGTTCCCCCAGTTCAGTTCTCTCTCTGTCTCTGTCTCTGTATCTCTCTCTTTCTGTCAAAAAATTAATAAAATAAAGAAATAAAACTTTAAAAACAAAAATCAGCACTGGTTAAGTAATTCTGAATACAGCACTTGACTTCTTGTCTCTATGTTTAGCACCGGTCAGATAAGCTTGTCCCAGGTGCCCACGTTCTCTAACATGAACTTTGGAATTTCTCTTCGTAAACCTGACTGCAGATAATCCCAATGGACATCCGTGACTCTGTGGTATTCCAGGAGCTCTGAAGGAACAGACTGACACATCAGAGACAAATGCGAATGAAGAAAGGGAAAGGGGACTCCCCCACCACCTATCCTTCACAGACTGCTCTTCCCTCAACTTCATTACAAGATGGCCAAACACATATATGAATAAATCAGATTTCTTTACCTTCATCTTTTGTCTCTACTGTTGCGGCACCATGTTGTTCCATAGATTGTGACATTTCTGGGTTAAAAAAAAAAAAAAGAAGAAGAATAAATTCCTACACACTTAAGTGAATTATCCAAATGAGAGATGGCACGGGCCCACAGAGTCCCTGAGACAGGCTTTGCAATGCCAGACTAATCTTCTGACCCATTTGGAACATGACAACCACCGGCTCAGCTGGAGGGGCAGAGGTACATAATGCACACTGGGTTCAAAGTCAGAAGGTATGGGTCTGGTTTCAGGTCTGCCCTTTATTCTGGGAGAACTTTGGGCAAGTTATTAAAATGAGGGATTGAACCTAGTGATTAAGAACTAAAGGTCTAGAGTCAGATGAGTTAAATTGTGAATTCTGTCCCTACTTTTGAGGTCTCAGAAAACTTAATGGGCTCGTGTGCCTCTGCTCATCTAGAAAGCAAGGAGAAGAATTCTTATGTTGGGAAGTTGCTGTAAGATTACATGAGTGGTTTATTAGAGGAACGGCACAGCCTCTAACACATAATAGCTAACACTAATTGAGAATAGCTACTATGTGTACAATGTAGGAAATAGTTTCCTAGGTTTTCAAATATGTGTACATATTTGTGTTAGATGATGTAGAAATGACCTTGCCATAGTTAAGGAACAGTAAAGGGTGGGGTCAGTCTTGCCAGTTACCGAAAAATCATCTACTTTATCACAAAGGAATTGCATGTAACAAGACTGGACACAGATTAGAGATTAAAATGGAATAATTTTGATATATAGGCTCTGGGGAAAAATGCATAGAAATGAATCATATGTTAGAAGTAGATCTCATGATTTCTTGATTCATTAGGTAGAGGGTTGAGAAAGGAAAGAATCAATTAATAAATAAACAGACCAAAAATGACCAGGTTTTGGTGTGAGTAGACCAGTGGATGGCAGTGCCATTGGCCAAGCTAGAAAACAATGGAGGCAGATACAACCACTCCTCACTCAACGACCTGTCTGTTTAATGACCACTGGGACTTACAACCAGTTCTCTAGTATGGGGAATCCATTTTCTCAATTGTTGTGAGTCTTGGGAATCCCCTTTTTCAGTCTTTGACTTGTTTCTACAGTTGGTTAGTATTCACTATATGAAGTACTCATAAGCATGTAAGACTACATATTTTGTTTATAAGTGTGGTGTTGTGTGATATCTCTTGAAAAATACATACCCAATGGCAACACGACACACCACAAGACATCCACCTTTAAGCTCCTCGCTTACCAACCAATTCTCTTAAGGACCTAGTCATAGGAACCGAACTCTATTGTTAAGTGAGGAGTGCTTGTATATATAAAAACACGCTACCCAATAACAGCAGAAAATGTGTACTTCTGAAGCTCACATGTTAGCCTGTAAAACAAGCTCCCAATTTAAAAAGGTTGAAATCATATAGTGTATGCCCTTTTGGTTCAATAGAATAAAAATAAATCAGTAGCAGAAGAAAATTTGGGAAATACACAAATATGCAAAAATTAAACAAGGTGACTATAAATAAAGAGTCAAAGAAGAAATCACAAAGAAAATTAGAAAAAAAATTGAGACAAGTGGAAATAAAACACAACATACCAAAACTTATGGCATACAGCTAAGGCAGTTCTTTTTTTTAAATATTTTTATTTATTTATTTTTATTTTTGACAGAGAGAGAGATACAGAGACAGAGACAGAGAGAGAACTGAACTGGGGGAGCTCCCAGTTCAGCATATGGTTCCGCACGGGCCGGGGCCGGGATTCGATCCTTGGTCCCCCGGGGCTGCAAAGTGAGCGCCTAACCCACTGAGCCATCCTGGCTTCCCC
>PVKE010012465.1:0-38294 GCA_004027555.1 Craseonycteris thonglongyai | reverse complement strand
AAAAAAAAAAAAAAAAAAAAAAAAAAAATCACTTAATTTCTTCCTCAGTATTTCTTTTCTTATTCCCCCTGAGTGCTGGGCTTGGAAATCTAAGTGCACCTCAGTGAACTGGAACTCAAATCTCTCCCATCCCAGGGATAAGGCTCCGTAAAAGCCCTATGGTCACCAGCATACGTTTATATGGTTTGGTCTGATTTGGCTTCAGAAAACTACTGAGCGAGCCATAACAACCTTGCTTCAGCATTCGGGCAGACACTTCTACCACCTTCTATTTCCAGAGGGCCACTAAAATATTCAAAGAATATATGTGCTAGAAGAAGGTTTTTCTGCATGTGACATTTCCGTGGCATATAATGCTGTGTTCTGTGTACTCTCAGAAACAAATTTGTAAAATATCTACTCATTTATTTCAGCAGTATGATAAACCAGCAGTTATCTTTAGTTGTGGAAGGATCCACACACCCCTATTTCCCTTTAAACCAATGGATTTTCATGCTTTTTGAGCTTTGGAAAGGTCTTAAGAAATTTATTGTCCCAGCTTCCCTCTGGTATTGAGAAGCTTAAATAGCCAAACAGCCCGTAGACCACACACATTTTTCTTCCCCCTTCTATTCCCTCCAGTGTTTTTGTTGAAGAATATATATGTACTTGCCTGTATTTTCTGACTTCAAAGTTCCAACTCCTTGACCAGAAACACAATTCCCTCTGACACTGAGAGATTTGGAACAGCATCCAGGAGGCTGCTGCCTGCCGACCTTCTTTCGCCATGGGTACTGATCTCATCCTATACACCGAGTGTGACTAATAGCCAGTCCTCTGTTTTATGACACATGCCATCATCTTTTGAGGGATCATCCATTTTCATATTGCTGGTATTATTTATATTTATTCACTACAGTTTGATTGAATTGAATGAAAAGCCAAGATCATAGAAGAAAGACATGACCTTTCTTTTGCTTCTGAATTTTTTTTTTCTGTATTTATTCCACTTTCTTTTAACAGCAGGTCTGTGCCCCACAACACAGCTAATGAGTGTTGGCTGCCTCAGTAGCAACCCTGTTTCTCAGATAACCAATAGGTTGTAACCATTGAGGCCAATATTTTAACTCACTAAGGGATAGGAGTTTGAGCTCTGTTTATGCAAGGTAAATACACAATCACTTCTGGGTGAGGTCCTCTTTTTTTGTTGTCCTTTGTTGTTGCTTTGAGAGAGAGAGTAAAAGAGAGAGAAAGTAGGGAGGGCCCAGAGCAATCTCCATAGTTGTACATCACTAGTTGTAACATGGTTTAATTCCACGCAGTTGAATGTGGGACCACACGGGGCAGGAACCAAATGACAGGGACTCCCACATGGGAGGGGAGAACCTTTGCCACCAGGCCATTCGGCAGTTACCAGTTGTGCTGCAGTTCAGCGTATGCACTTCCATGACTTGGGGCCAGAATCCAACTGTGCTTGCAAGCAAGCACTGAACTGCTGAGCTATCCCAACGTCCCCTCTTGTTGTCTTTTATATAATAGTAGGAGTGTGCAGATGGTATGATAGGCACCATTATAAATAACATGTCTGTGCTCAAGGAAGTCTCTTCTCTTGCAGCTGTTTGATTTTGAGTGTACCAGTGATGGTAAGCAATTGAAGTGCAATCTCCTGTCCCGATAAAAAGTAGACTAGTTCTCTCAACGTCCTCTCTTAGATAATATTTCTAAACGTGGGTGCATAATTTTAGCAGGTTAACTTCAAACATAGGTCTTAGAGCAATAGGGTGGGATCAGATTTCTAGACTCCTGATGGGATTAGAACTGTCCCTTGTGACTGAGGTTAATGATGGTCACACTATATGAGATCCTTAAAACCATCACCAAGCAAATGCTTCAAGGAATAAGGCCCCTTGTCCTTAAATCCATGCCTGGAGAGAATCCACAGTGACATACCAACTACAAATGACATCTCAATCATAGGGGGAATTGTACTTCCATTCCCCAAAAGAGTGCCGACAAGAACTATCCCATCAGATATCACGGAAGAGTACTGTGCTCTTTCCATAACAAGAATTGAAAGTCATTTTAAACCTGTTTTGGAGAAATCATGGGCTACTTTTCCTTCTTCTATGTAAGAGCTCACATTTTTGTTGAAATTCAATCAGAGGATCAAATACCAAAGTATTTTGAATGTGGTATATGTGCCAGAGGTCATTCTCTGGCCCATAAGGACTACACAAGTGAGTGCACTCTTAAATGAAGGTAGGTCCCCTCTGTGTGGAAAATCCACCCTTCACTCCCGAAAAAGCAGCTTTGAGAAAGACATACCTGCTGCTGAAAAGGGAGAGAAGAAGAAGGCCTTGCAGATCAGATGAATTAGTGAAAGCAATGCCGGAATCAAGTCCAGACTGGCCACACACTTCACATAATCCAGAAAATCTGAGGTTTGTTCTTAGTTTTACTGAGGTGTAATTGACAAATAAACTTGGAAAGTATAAAGTGTACATTGTAGTGATTTGGCACATGTATATGCTGTGAAAGAATCCCATCCATCTAGTTAAAACATCCATCACATCCATCAATCACCTCACATATTTATCTTTTTCTGCCTTTGGTGAGATCATTTGAGTTCTACTCTTTACTAAATTTCTATTATACAATACAGTGTAATCAACTATAATCACCTTGTTTTACTTAACACCCTCAGACCTTACTCATTTTATAGCTGAAGGTCTGTACCTGTTTACCAACCTCTCCCTGTTTCTCCCACTCCCTAGCCCCTGGAATTGACTTTTCTAATCTGTTTCTATGAGTTTGAATTTTTGTTTTTTGTTTTTGGTTGTTTTGTTTGGTTGGTTGGTTGGTTTTATTTGTGGGGGGTGTTGTTTTTAGATTTTGCATATAAGCGCAAGATTTTTTTTCTTATGGCTGCATAATATTCCATTGTGAATAATATTTCATTCTGTTGTACCTTTAGTTTATTCATTCATCCACTGGTGGATACATAAATCATTTCCATATATTGGCTCTCGTGAGTCATGTGCCAATATAAATATAAATATAAATATATAGGTGTTTCTTTCTCAATATTTTGTTAATTAAATTGATTTCCTTTTTGAAACTCGAATATGATTCTAGGAGATCACCTCCTTGAATCTAAGAGGAATAGCACTATTCTTAGTTTTAGTTTTAAAAAGCCTGAGAACTCTAAAGTGATCCCTTTCTTCTATGGGGCATTATTCAAACCTCTTCCATTCTTCAGTTCAACTTGAGTCCCAACAAGATATAGAGCACAAGAATGAGGAGAAAAAAAGTGACAAGTATTCAGTATTTTTCAAATGTTGACAATTTAGCCCGGAGATTTTCAAAAACACTTAAAAAATACAAAAGACCTTATTTGCGTGCCACACATACATTCTGGCAGATCGGATGTTTCTAATCTTAGCATCAGCAAACAGGCACCAGTAGGCATGTACTCTATACAGCCCCCTCCCAACAAATTATATAGGAGTAAACAATTACAATAGTTAGAAATGTAATCAAGCTCTCAAAAGTACTTAAAATAGGATACAGAAATTATAAAATATACCTTGTAGTTTTGTTGACACAGTAGACTTTCAAGTTAACCGGTACCCATGGGAATTGGTAGATGTCAGATAAATGTAAGTAGACTCTCTGTTAACCGGAACTCAAGGAACCAACACTCTCAAGCAACCAGCAAACTCTCAAGCCCATTGCTTGAGGTCTGGCTAAGGGAGAGTCTCCTTTAACATGATGGTGGTGTAGAAATGGAAAAGGCTAAGTCAGCATCATCTTGGGATGGCTTCATTTTTACTCCTAGGAAGAATGTTTACACAGCAATGATTCCCACTGAAACCCATAGAGCCACTCTCCTGTCACATGGCAGGAAAATGGGGTTTACGAATCAAACATATCTGGTGCTGATTCTGCCTGGACCTGTGTGACTCTGGACAGGTCAGAGAAACTGTCCAACTCTGTGTTCTCATATACAGAATATGAACACTGAAAGCAACCCTACACGATGTGGGTTTGGGTAGCGTTTTGTATTTATCTGGCACGTGGTGGATCCTAAACAGTGATTTTCTTTCTTCTCCTTCCTGTGTTTGTATATATACTTCCGTTTCACTATCAATTGTCACCACATCTAAGTACTAAAAAAAAAAAAAGTTGGGTTGCTAACTATATCCCATAGCTCATGTCTGTCTTTCCTAAAAATTACTTTGAATGGCTTTTCAAGCTAGTTATCTATCCTCAAAGCTGGACACTAAGAAAACACTACTGAGTGTTTTTGTGTTAATCTTTCTCCTATACTCTCTCAAGACACGTGAGCAAATTGACGTTCGACAATTAAGAAAGGTATCATTTGTTAGTTTCATAAAGGGCAGGAGATCTCTCAGCTCTGAGTGTCCAGGTAACTCAATTCATTAGTTAGCTTAGCCTCTCCCATCATTAAAACAAAGATGACGGCATTTATTTATGGCAATGGTATACCGGTAATTTTTTTTCTCCAATTCCTGGGAACTTAAAAGAGCATTGAGTATTACATTTGCAAGATATTTATTTTTAATAGCACAAAGGCTGTGTTCCTAATGTACCAGTTCTAAAGTCTTTGCCTTTTTTCACTGATTCATATGCTAGGGGAGTAATGACAAGAAATTGGGTTTTTTAAGTGCCCAGTTTTCCTTTATCCAATGGTCTTTAGAAGAGCTTTTATTGTTTTCCCCTTAAATAAAACAGTCTTCCCAAAGATACATTTCATAAGTCTTTGAGTATTTCTCTGAGGAACATTCTTGTAAGGGACATACTGTAGAGTCTATTGTCCTATTGTCTTTCCCGGCTCTCTGCCAAAACACCCAGCTGATTTCGTTTAGATTGACTATCTACTGGCTGCAGTAGCTCCAAGCACAAAAAGGGCTAGGTCTGTGTGTGTGTGTGTGTGTGTGTGTAAGAATCATCAAAGATAAAAGATTTAAACATGGAGGAAGTTAAATTCTTTTGTAAGAACTGAGAAAGCACAAAAGTCCTAAAAGAGCATATTTGGGTTATGCCTCCATTATGTGGGTGAAGTAAAACCAAAGACACTTATGAATATTTAAAAGGCACTTTCAGTTTAGTTACAACTAATCTGTTAAATTATCTACATACTGCTAGGAAACAAAACCTCTCTCTCAAGAGGTGGAATATATGCTCTCTTCCTAGCATTTTTCTCCCTTTTTCTTTTCCTTTATTCTTATTTCTTTCTAGTTTCTTGCACAGGAAAAAAAAGATGTTTGTTGTAAATTAACACTCTGTATTGTATTTTGGCCAGAGGACCCACAAATAATCTGTTAATGTATCTAAGATATAATCTTGATAAAAGTAAAACAAAAAATATCAAGTTGGAAAAGGCAGATTCTAAATATATCTTTTAATATGATGATATAAGGATTTGTTCTCTCTTTTTCTTTTAATCCAGGCAAATTTGCTTCTTTTTTTCTATTTCATGTAAAATACACACCATTGTGTGCCACTAAACAATACTTCACAAAAGTACATACATAAAGCTCTTTGGTCTGGGCAAGAAGAACGCTCTAAATTGGAACAGTAGGCTTTTTCTCCATTAGCTGGTTTGAGCTGTCAAAAGGATAATTATGTGTTTTTTCCATTGGAATTGAACAAGGACCTACACTCATTATTAATTTTTTTTTCATTTTGAATCTAAAATTGCTGTGAATGATAATCACTATATTGCTGCATCAACTGAAAATCAAAGTGCTATTTGGTAGAGCATTTGAATCCAGTAGGGTGAATAAAGGCAGGAAGGGGGCAGGTTTATAGTTCTACTTCAAATTGTGGGACCCCAAAGAGGACCCTTTAACAATAAAAATCTCCAACAAATTTAATGTTACCAAGTTTTGTTTTTTCCTCCTTGGTAGCCTGTATTCTTTGGCATTCAGCCACTAGAAATTAAGATCCAGTTTCCATGGCAACAATAATGTTGCACAAGTCTTCTCCAGAGCTCGCCTTATTCAGATGGTTAGCTACACAAATGAAGTTCTGCAAAGAGATTGCCTAAGAATCAAAGAATCAAAGAAAGACCATCCGCAATTATTGTGACAGGCATTAAGGTATTATCCACAGGACCTCCAATTGGGCAGTGTGTTTTTGTGATGAACTGAGCTGCTACCTTAGATTGGTTTTCCACATCTTTTTGTGTTTGGGGTAGCTGTCTCGGCTTCTATAGTTCCCTCCTCAGTTCCATTAGCATCAAGCCTATTTTTTTCCAGTTTGTTTTCAGAAAAAATTTACTTAAGTTGCCATGTTACCTTTAAAGAAAGCACTTCCAAATGAAATGTAAATATAGATCAAAGCTTTCAAAATTAAGCTACATTTTTTTAGTGTGTTCCACCTTCCCCCTATCTTCTCCATAATCTGTATATGGGAAGAAAAAAAAACAGCATTTTAACCCTTGGTCTGACCTGTAAAATAAATGGAGGTTGGATTGTTTCAAATTTGACTAGAAATCTGGAGGGTGTTTTGTTTGTTTTCCACAGGTCATTTACCCATATTTCTAAGGGTACAAATAATAGAGGTGATTGGTTTTAAAGTTTACCAAAGGTGGATTGATAAATGTACTTTAGACCTTTAATTAGTCAAGTCCTCTACAGTGTTTACCAAAAATGATGAGCCAGAGTAAAGCGTTTAGCAGTCCTCTAAAACTAATAAGTCGAGAGGAGTAACTCATACCTTCTCAGAGGGAAGAATTAAGTATTAGGCACAAGGGATTATAAAATCACTAAAAATTACTATTCATTGAGTGTTTACTCTGTGCCAGCTACAATACTAAATACTTTACTTAGATATCTTATTCAGTCATCACCACATCCCTATAAATCATGTATGTTATTATCATACCCACTTTAAAAATAGAGACTTAGGTTACAAAATCCTGCCCAAGGTAACAAATATATTTAATAGTAAATTTAATGATTCAATTATAGGCAGTCAAGGTCTAGAGTCTTATGCTTTGAATTGCTTCATTTTTAGTAAAAAAAAAAAAAAAGAATTTTTTTTTCAGTGAACTTACCCCAATTCTTCCTAGTTTCCCCTTTGAGAATGAGGCCAGCTAGTGATTGTCACTTGTGGATGCAAATAATTTAATGTGAACTGATGCGCATAGAGTTCAAATCCCTAAGCCCAGTCATTCAACATGGATCTCTAATTTCCTGCGCTCACACAACACTGCATTTTGTACAGACAGTTTCTAGTGCATGCACATTAAAATCCCAAGACAGGTCCAGATGGACTGACTGATAATGAACTGGGAACTCCAACTTTATCCTGTAGGATTTTTAAATTAATCCTTTGCATTCATTTCATAGGGATTCAACTCATTCAGTCTAAGAAACTCAAATTTGTTCAGTCCATTAAATTTATTGCTAAGTTCTTAATGTATGCATAGCTTAGGCTGAGGAGGATACCAAAATGACTCAAATATGGTTCTGGCATTTAAAAAGTTGATTTAGAGCCTTTGAGCAACATGGAATACCTGAGCGAGTTTATGTGATGGCTGTTGGACCTCTGTTTCATCACCTGTAAAATGAAGTTTTCTGTCCTCTTTACCTCCAACAGCTTCTGATTCTAGCTTTCTATGACTCAGAGTTTTCTAGGATGGGAACCCTGGCAGTCATTATGTTTGACGGTTGCTGTCCTGGGTAATAAAATCATTTGCCCCACTTGTTCCTTTTCAGGACTTAGATTTTGCCAGAATTTAGTCAATGTATGTTCTTCCATTATTATTGACTCACAGAAGACATAAGCCTTCTTTAAAGTCCTCTTTAAAAAAAATTTTTGTCAGAAGTAAAATGTTGTAAGCAAGATTTTCTTGAATTAAGGCAGGTAAAAATTCAAGGACCAGAATGGCTCAGCAGGTTAAGTGCTCTCTTTGCAACCCCAGGGACCAAGGATTGAATCCCGGCCCCAGCCCGTGCAGACCCATATGCTGAACTGGAGTGTGCTTCCCACGCAGCAGGCCCCCAGTTCGGTTCTTGCCCCCTGCCCTCAGTTTGGACCCTGGTTCAAGGGGATGTGCCTCCCAGGGAGGCCCCCAGCCCAATTCCTGCCCTGCATGGCCCCAGCCCACCTATGTGGAATCAGACCATGTAGAAAACTGATGATGTACTACCGTGGAGGCTTCTCTGGGCCCTCCCCCTTCTCTCTGTCTCTGTCAAAAACAATAAAAAAATAAAATTTAAGGACCAAGGGCAAATTGTTTTGAAATCAGTTTCAAAGCACTTACCACCACAAGTATGTAGCATCAAGTTCTATATATAGTGTCATATCCTTCAGAGAATTTTGCGTTTAGTCACTTAAGTAGAAAAGGGTTCTTTTGCCATTAAGATCCCAGATTTATGCCAAGGATCATGTCTATCTTGCAGTATACTTAATGTACATTTGTATTTTATCCTCTATATATATACTCCACATGCTAAGAACCTGGTATGATATATTTTAATCTTTTAATATGATATATTGTAATAAACACTTATTACACATAAAGTTAATTTTTATAGTAATATCGAATGTATATACACCTGTGTATGTGTACTGCAGTTGGAACTTACCCCTGTGTTGTTCTTCTGTGAAGATGACTTCTTAGTCTCTAATGCTTCAGTAACTACAATGAACCATCTAATTCTCATCATGCATTTTGCCAAACTCTTTGATTCCTTATATCCATCTTTCTTCTGCTTGCAACTCCAAAATTTGATAGCTTATTGATTGTTATTGTACTGTTAGAATCACTGTCTGCTCTTCATGAGACTGACAATATTGTTATAATTGAATTTTAATGAAATAATAATTGAGGTTCTGACACTCTAGAGACAACTTGATACCTTTTTAGCTTATATGTTATCCACCACCCAAGGCGGTTCAAATTCATCTAAATAAAATTTATTCATTTAGAGAAGTAAGCCAGCCATGTTGTTCTGTCAGTCCTCCACATTCAATCCACACTTCCTGCACTCTGCAATTCTTTTACGCTTCATGCCTGTATTCTTACAATTCCCTTTTTTTGTAGTATTATACTCTTCAGCCTGGTGTTACTAATAAATACTTAATTACCCTGTAAGATGAGGCTCAAATATCACTTTCATATATTATGAATTCTCCAGCAATTATTTATCTCACTCCCCTGTGTGCACCTAAAAAAATCCCCGGGTATCTCTATGGCAGCAGTCTTTTCTATTTTTAATACCAGAAGGTAACTACACTTCGCTGAGCTATTAACGTGGAAGCCCTTTACATGTTATCTTATGAAATGATGGTGATTATACTTACAACTACCTTTTTTTTTTTTTTTTCAACCTCTCATTTCTAGTAGACTTTAAGCTCCTTCAGAAAAGAGGGAGCAAATATCTGTTAAAGGAATAAATGAATAATTGCTCTGAACTAACCACATTCACTGATGATTCCCTTTCTAAATTACAAGTGAATGTCGCAGCTGGACAGAGTTAAAAGTTCCCTAGAGCCATTTTTCTCAGTGCAGTTCCGGATAGATTTGGAATGGCTTTGAGACTGATCCCCCTGTGTAAACCTCAGCAGTTTGTTATATAGTTTCCTTGTCTACAAAATGTGGGTGACATATTTATCTCACACGGCTGATGTATTAAATGGGAATATTCAACAAAGTGTTCAGAATGGTGCTTGATACATAATTAGTATTCGAGGACTATTAGGGTTCATCCTTTGAGACCCTTATTGCCAGAAACTAATAAGCCCAGGTTGCATTCTGTACTATTTATTGCTTTTTATTTTTTTCTAACCTCATAGGAAAAGTAACTTGGGAAGCACCGAGAGGTCACTGGTTCAAAAGTTATGCTTCTAAAAAAGAGAGCAATGCTTCCTTCTCTTTCCTCTCCCTTTGTTGGGTTTGATGTTACTCTCAGGCCTTTCTAAGTGAGATTCGAGTGCCCAGGAGTACCTATAAAGACCAATGCCCAGTGTAAGGAGAAAGGAATTTTCCCCAGCACACCCCTTACCTGGGAGGGTACCGGAGCATTAAATCATCGGAGCATTAAATCATCACATCACGTGTGACATGCTGTTTAATAGTTCTGACAACACTTCGTGGCCTGAAGACTCTTCAAGGGTAATTTGATTTAGAAGAGAGAATTGGCTCCCCCCACCCCCACCCTGCTTCCTCCATCCTTTTCATGAGGGAAACAACCTAATTACAACTTTAAAGGGACTATAGAGTCTGTGCTCCGCTTTCAAAGACATCATTTGATATTGAGTTGCTGGGCATTGTCGCTGTGCGAGAGCTTTTAAAATCGAGTGCAAAAGGAAGGCTCCTTCAAGGGAAAGTGCTAAAGTCCGTACGTACACCCATTTGAACGAGACTCCGGCAGGAGAGTGGCTTTTTGCTCACATTTATGTCTGAGCATCAGTGAACTTGCACTGCTGTTATTCTCCTATTTGTGTTTCTTTGAGATCAGCTCTTCCAGATCATACTTTGAGCCCTTTAATTCTCTGTCCTAAGCTATGAAGTGGGTCTCTAAAATGACTGCTTTTTTCTTAGAAAGGAGACGTATAGGAGAGGTTTCAGTGGCTCTGAATTTTAGGCTTTGATCGCTCATCTATTTTCAAAAGTAGTCAGACATGTAGGATGTTTTCTATCAAAAAAAAAACACAACACAAAAAAAAACACACCCTGTCTGTAGAAAGGAAGCATGAATAAGGTCAGTTGACCCAAGCCATTAAACTTTCCATTGGAAATTATGTTAATATTAGTAGATTAAGACTGGTCCTTCTAGCTTTGTTCTCTGTGTGACTGGGAAAAGGTGTAGCCTTTCGAATTGCTATCAAGAAAAATTCTGTCCTGTAACTATTGTGGGTGAATGGCTAATTATTAGAAGTAAAGCAGTAGAAATTAGTGAGACTAATCGATAAGATAGGGTGGCTCAGAAATATGCAAAGTGAAGAGTCACAGATTCTTAGCTGAGAGGAAACCTTAGAGAGTCACTAACTCAGTCTCATGATTTACAAATTCAAATTTTTAAATTGAGATACAAAGTTAAGTAACTTTTCCAAAGTCATGATATATTATAAAATAGCAAACTTCAAGTGATAATGCAGAAGAAAAATTAAAATGGTTTTAAATATTTAAAATAGTGTACCTTTTATACACTAACCACTGTGACAGTACTAGGGATCTGCTATTGAAAGGAATTAATTTAATTCTTGCCCTCTCAGTCATCTAACTATTGAATTAAAGAGACCAGATCATCATACAAACAAGGATAAAGACGCAACTGTGATAGATGGTAAATATGAGAGGTGCACAGTGATTTGAGAACATATAGCAGACGTATAAGATCTAAAAACAACAAAGAAGTGGATTAATAGGAGGAATTAGGAAATGGAAGTGAATTGCGTGGAATATTTAAAATGAAGAAACACCATGGAAACATTTTGAGGAATCTCAGACTCTTCTGCTTGTTGTTGTGAGTAGTTACATCAGCATGAGAGACAGGATCAAGATGGGGGAAGAAAGAGAAAACACCAGTGAATACTGTAACACTCATTCTGCCATGGGTAAGGCATTTTGGTTTGTGTTATTTTATTGAATCCTACTATCTGTGGACCCAGTTTACATAAGGGAACCAAGATCTGTACAGTTTTAATATCTTGAGAAGACTTCCCTGCTAGTCAACCAAACTGGTGGACTGTTTGGTTTTAGAACACACTGTGGTTTTTCTGGGTATGGCAGCAAGGGAAGGGAGGGGAGAAAGACCGACAGACAGAGAGAGAGACAGAGAGAGAGACAGAGACAGATGCAGAGACAGAGAGACATGGAGACAGAGAGACATAGAGAAAGAGAGGGAGAGAGAGAGGGGGAGAAAGATGGAGAGGGAGAGAGAGATGGAGGGAGACACAGAGAGAGAGACTGAGAGGAGGTCTGGGAAGAGACACTAAAGAAAGAAGCAAGTAAGACTAGAGCAGTGAACTGGGAATGTGTACATGGATCGGGAATATGTACATCACTCTACAACCATGCAGCCTCTACAATAAATGTCAACATAAGGAGTGCGATAAAGTCACTTTTCTTCTCTTGCTCAGATTTTTTTATGGTGTCTACTGGAGGGGTGGGGGCAGGAGAAAAAACAATAAAAAATTTTGAAATTTATGGTAAAGAGCAATTGCAAGGCTAAGTAGCTACTGTCTTTGTATCCAACTTGGAAGAAGGACACACTTTCTAAAGATTCTTATTAATGTGCAAGCAGCTTTCCTTTTGTTGCATTCTGCATGAGTTGCCATAACAAAACGCCACAGGTTGAACTAGAAAGGGAGAGTAGCGTGCTGTTCCCTGGAACCTGGTGGGTGGGAGAAATAAGGAGATGTCAGTGTAAACTTCCAGTTACACAATGAATCAGTTCTGAGATCTAACGTACAACGTGGTAATTATAGCTAATAAGAATGTATCGTATATTTGAAAGTTGCTAAGAGAGTAAACCTTAAATGTTTTCACCACAAAAGGACATGATAATTATGTGACGTGTGGGAGTCCTTTGCTAATATACTATGGTGGTAATCATACTGTAGTATATAAGTGCATCAAATCAACATGCTGTACACCTTAAGCATACACATGTGATTTATCTCATATCTCAGTAAAACTTGAAAAAATACCATGGCTGGTGACTTAAACAATAGAAATTTATTTTCTTAGTTATGGAGGCTAGAAGTTTGAGGTCAAGCATCTGGCCTCATGTGAGCTGTCTTCAGTTTGTGAACGTGGTAGAGAAGAGAAGGAACAAGAGAGCTTT
The DNA here is from genome assembly GCA_004027555.1 of Craseonycteris thonglongyai. NCBI lineage: Eukaryota > Metazoa > Chordata > Mammalia > Chiroptera > Craseonycteridae > Craseonycteris > Craseonycteris thonglongyai. The sequence goes on along the minus strand of PVKE010012465.1, from coordinate 25,488 downwards.
CTTACAAGGCGTTCAATCCTATTAGATTAGGGCCCCACCATTCTGACTTCATTTAACTTAAATTACCTTCTAGAGATCTATCTGCAAATGCAGTCACATTTGGGATGGGGGCTTCAATATGTGGATTTGTCGGAGACACAGTTGAATCCATGGTACCTCTTTTCAGATACTTCTTGCATTTAATCTCCCCATTAAGTTCCCTGAGTAGCAGTTAATACTACTCGGTGTGCTTGTTATTGATTTATTTTTTGTCTCTTTGGTTTCATGATTACATATCTCCCCAGACTAGACTTTGAAGCTTCAATGGAGCACTGTTGTCTCGTGCATAGTGATGCTCTCGGAGCCTAGAACGGTGCTGCACACAAACAGAACACACGAGAATATTTGCTAAATAAGGAGAAGAGCTCATTCTGTGAGAGCTTCCCTGGCAAGCACATTTTCTGAGCACTTTCTACTTAAGCAACTTCTCCCCACACAAGAGCAACTGCCCCTCTTTTTCCAGAACAGAGAAAACAGGAGTGCGTTTGTCTTCAGCTATTCGAGTGCTACCTTCTCTCTGGCTACCCATTACTGTGTGTGCCGGTCTGACCCCGTAACTCTAATTGCAATCAGCTTGCAGTGAGGAGTGATTCTGTGGCCCTGTACTTTGGAGGATGTGCATATGGCAGGTTGGCTGATGTCTTAATGAAGATGTTTTCAGTTATATAGCAAACCCAACAATTAAAATCTCTTATTATCCCATTCATTTAGGGGAAGAGGTATATACCATCTATTTTTACCATACTATATTTTATCTTTTAATTAGGGAGAATGAAGCTAGAACATTTCTTTCATTTCTTTTATGGGAAGTACTGTTCAGATTGGAAATACCAAAGGAGGGAAAACATCAAGTTTAGCAAAAATCTAATCAGAGCTAAATTGTGGTCAATTTAGGAAGAAATGCACATGCCCTGTGGAAAGAGGCAGAGAGAGAACAGAACTGCAGGGTGATTGCCATTATTTTACCACAGGAACGGGGGAGCTAGCGTGTTCTGTCTTAGGATACTGGCATTATAAATAAATAATAATAATAATGTAAATGAGACGTGCATTAGAGAGGTATTTGCACTCAGTAGCCTCTCTATTTGGGAGAAGTTCTGGGAACGAGTTTGGATGAGGTTTGTACCTCGCACCGAAAATGAGACCATAAGAGGGCAAATTTAAATTATTTGTAAAGGCATTGATTTTAATGTTTGTGCTGGAGGGTGGCTCAGAGAAATGCAGACCAGGTGGGCATCTCTGCTTCTTAAGGTTGCTGGCTGTTGGCTACAGAGACTAAGAGCAACCAGACCATGAATCAGACCATGGAGCCTCATCTGAGCTAGTTTGCATAGAGGCTCAGGGTTTTAAGAGATTCAGTAGATTCGGGCAAAGCTTCTCAGGGCTCAGGTTCAGAACTTGCAGAACGTCACTTCTCCCACATTCCATCGGCCAAAGCCAAGCCACAGGTCAACCCAGTTCAAGACATGCAGATAGTAGCTCCACCTCCTGAGGAGAGGAGCTGCAAAAACCATGACCATTTTTGTAAGTTTCCATAGTACATGTACATAAAAACTCAGATATGTTTTCCTTTCCTTTATAACTTAATGGTGCTTTCCCACTATCTATAGAAGTTTAAGGAATCTTAGGCTCTATATCGTTACAGGTCAAATACTTTCAAACAGCTTATGTTAATAGAAATCTGTAGCAAGAAACCTTCCTCAGCTCGTGGTGAATATAATCTTGGGATAATGCTAATGGCCTAGAGATAAGCATATATATATATATTTTTTTTTAAGACTTACTGTATTGTTTTTGACAGAGAAGGAGACAGAGAGAATAAGGGGAGGGCCCAGAGCAGTCTCCATAGTTGTACGTCATCCGTTTTCAGCACAGTTTCATTCCACACAGGTGGGCAGGAGCCACGCAGGGCAGGAACTGGGCTGGGGTCCTCCCACATGGGAGGCTCAGCCCCTTGACCCAGGGGCTGAACTATGGGGTAAGAACCGAACTGCTGACCTCCCACAAGTGGGAAGCTCTCCCCTGCGAGAACCAACCTGGGTGGAAATACCAACAGTATTTGAAATTCAAGCATTAATTTGGATGGAAACACACACACCAGAGAAGGGGATCCCTAGCTGCTTAAATTTCAAATACTGTTGTTATTTCCACCCAGCCTTCCACGCCGCCGGTTTCCCACACAGCTGTTTTGATCTATCATTCAAGCATACATACTGTTTAAAATTAAAAGCTGTCTTTTCCCTGAGTCCCACCAGAAATATTTTATAGAGGAAAAAAAATACAGGCTTTTTCAGGGCTGCTTCTAAGCTGGTTTTAATTGAATGCTGCAGCCCTGGGACCGAGCAGAACAGTTGTGCTTGCAGCATGGTGTCCGCGTCAGCCCCCGACGTGCTCCAAGCCTTCGGTGGGGAGGATCAAGGGGAGCAGGAGACAAAGCTGATGGAAAATGGGAAGGCAGAGGCCCCTCTTTGTCACAGCAGTCCATAGTCGTGTGTTTACCGGGGCTTATATTTCTGGGGCATCAGCCTAAATGTCCAAATAAATTATCCTGGAGAAAACGAGTGATCAAGGCTGACTGTTGTTGACTCCCTGATTTTTTATGAACTCTCTCTCTTTCAAAACTAAATACAGTAGACTGTTAACTACGAACTCAAGTAGTAACTGGCACTCTTCAAGCAATGGGCTATATATATATATATATATGTGTGTGTGTGTGTGTGTGTGTGTGTGTGTGTGTGTGTGTGTGTGTGTGAGCACGCCTGTTGCTTGAGATTTTGCCAGTTGCTTGATAGAGCCAGTTGCTGGTGTTCTGGTTAACAGAGAGTCTACTTACATTTGCCTGGCATCTACCAATCCCCATGGGTGCCAGTTAACTGAGAGGTTTCTGTATATTATTAGTTCAGTTCTGATGGCACTTGGCTTTTAGTCGTGTGTACTGATGCTGGTACCATTCCTAAGAGATTCAGCACATGCAGGAATAGCCAGACAAACTGCTATGAAAACAGTGTAACCCTCCCAGAGACCAGCATTCCCTTGTCAGTGGGCCTTCTTTGCAACCACGACCCAGGAGATTTAATTGGAAAGCTCCAAACACATAGAAGCAGTGGGGGGGATCTGCAGGAATTTAGCAGGGATGAAAAAGTTTCCTCTCTGTCAATGAAAAGTTGTTCTAATTTACTCTTCACACTGTGAGATGTGAAGTTGTGCAGCAGTTACACTAGCAAGCAATTTGAACGCTTTTTCTCCCCTTCGCTCTAGCCTTGAAGTGACCCAGTTAAAATCATGTTTATAGTTTATTTTGAAGGGCTGTTTATTTTAACTTTGTAGACTAACATTTGGTTTCTCTGTTAGTAGAAAGACGTAGCCTTTAGCAAACTCAGGACTGGTTAATCAAAAGCTAAAAATGATGGCTCTATAATCATAATATGCATCTAGGCGAATATCCCATCAGTAGTATAATGAAGGTCTAAGAGAGAATTAGTACATAGGTGGAAAACAGGGGTCGTATTGGTGTTGGGTTGGAGAGGAAGCTAGTATATATTTAACACCAGCATTATTCCACTGTGTTCTGTCCTTGGTTCATGGCCTTAGTTTTACAATGCCGCTATTAACTTCTTTTTATAATTTTGTAAAAAAAAAATAATGGAAACTTATGCTCTCCCCAAAACTTTTTAGATTATGTAATTGTATAAGGTATCCAAGGGAGACTGTTTCTCCGTCAGCCTCCTCCCACTGCCACATCCAACTGCATGTCTTCATTCATTCCTGTGTTGACTGACACAATGGCTCTCTAAAAGACACTCTCAAAGTATCCTTTTGAGGTATGGGAAGAGACAGCAAACCCCAAAGCAGAACTTAGAGTGAACAATATCATAAGCCAAGCTCAATATCAGGACTGCCCTCAATCCTACAAGTTAGATAATGAAGGAATTGGTGGGATGGAAGTTGAATCAACTCAATGAAGACAAGACAGGTGAATGAAGAGAGTGAGAGGTTGCTGTTCTCTGAGATGAAGAAGATAACTCAGTTTCCAACGGGTCCTTTTGCTTAGATTTTATATTGGAGCGGAAACATAAACGGTTGCAAACATGGTGGAGAACAGCAGTGTTGGCTGACGAGACTTGTCTACTTCTGAATATTGTGGGAATTTTCATTTTTAGACTCAGCGTGACTACATTGTATATCTTTATAGAAGAGCGACCTTTTAATTCCTCATTCAGCCTGTGTTCATCTCTCTACAATGCATGCAACAATGTTCAAAGCTCTATTAACATTTACTGCATTCTCCTCTGGTTGATTAATTTACTGTTCTTTCTGCCTACCTCCCCTGCCCCCACTAAACTAGGAGATAGCTGTTTGAAAGCAAGATGCAATGCATTATTTTTGTATATCTAGTGTCTAACACACACGAAGAGGCTGAAACAGTCTCTTGTTGCTGTAGATAGGGGTTCCAGCTGCCGTGATGGGACAGGGGCTTTCATAAAGCCTTCCTTACTGAGTTCATTCACTTGCTCATTTCTCTAACAATTATCGAACTCATGTGTTTTAGATATGATGTAAGCATGAAGCATGTCCTATCCCTTGAAGCTTAAAATCCAGTGGAAAAATAACTTTGGAAACACGTTATTCCACAAATAATACTTTGGATTTGTGTTAAATGCTAACAGGAGAAATAGAGGTGTAAGAGCAGGGAATATAGTAGATTCTGGGAACAAGAACATGTTCTCCGTAGTAGTGATAGGGTCGTTCTTGCAGAATGTGCAGCAGGTGGCCTAGTGAGGAAAGAGGGAAAGAACATTCCAAATAAACGGAAAGCATGAGGGAAGTGCCTGAGTGAAACAGCAGAATAAGAGGAGCTAAACCATAGTGATTTGGGGGAAGGTGGTACAAGATAAAATCGAAGAGGTTGTACTAGGACCAGAGGACTCCAGGCCTCCAAGTGCACTTTAGTGACATGGGCCAGAACCCCAAGCGCAAAGTTCACATTTAAAGAGGATTAAATAAGAGAGTAATGTGATCACATTTGTATTTTAAGATTATTCTCACTTTAATATGCAGCATGGAACAAAAGTAAATGGAAGGTGACCAGGGGGCATTACCATGGGCCAGGTGAGATACAGTGGTGGCTTGGGCCAGGGGAGCAGCACTTATGATGGAGAGAATGGGAGATGCTGGGATAGCTCAGCAGGCTGAGCCCTTGCTTTGCAACCATGAGGTCTGGGAATCAAATCCTGGCCCCAGCCCAGTGCAAGCCCATATGCTAACTGTGACAATTGTTAATTGCCAGATGGCAATGAAGGTTCTCTTCCCACCACACAGCCCCACATCCACCTGTGTGGAGTGAAACCCTGTCACAACTAATGATGTACAACTACGGAGACTGCTCTGGGCGCTCTCTCTCTCTCTCTCTCTCTCTCTCTCTCTCTCTCTCTCTCTCTCTCTCTCTCCCTCTCCCTCTCTCCCTCCCTCCCTCCCTCCCTCCCTCTCCCTCTCTCTCTATCTATCTACCTCCCCTTCTCTCCCTCCCTCACCTTCTCTCTAACAATAAAATACAGGTAAATCTAAATTAAAAACAAAAAAGATGGAGCAAACAGTTTCAACATCTACCCATGGGCAAGATCTGTAAGACTTATCCATTGATTGATTGTATGTGGGAAGTAGGGGAGAAGGTGAAACCTAGTTCTTCAATCCTTTATCCACACAGTATTGAAGGCTTCCTTACTTAACGAACACTGTGCTTTATAACAAAACAAAACACAGCACCAAGAAAACTCAGACAAATTGCACATATATATTTTTAAAAACGAAGTAATTTTGTTTACTGATACTTTGTTTTAGTGACTCAAATGGCCATTTAAAAATCACGACTAGATGCTTTGCCTGCCAGATTGGCTTAGTCTCGGAACCTATGACACAGGCTTAGGCTTTTGCATTGTGGAGGTGACAAGAGACAAAAACACAAAATCACCTTGATTTTTCAAAAATCACCTTGAGCCATCTTTGACGCCTCTGTTACTCTAACCAGTGATGCTGTTATTGTGGCTGTTGCCCTGCCCTGGTCTATCTATAGTTTTGAGCCTAATGTTTTGAATTCAGAGTCAATGTGACTAATAGTTTCTAGGGTTTGTTTTAATTTTTGGTGCTTCCTATTACCATTGCAGCATGAAATACGTTCCCAAACCAGCTGAAAAGTGTACCTTCAATCCAAAGTTATGTAAAGCTGTCATCCCCTCCTGTCCATATATAAACACACTTACCACAGCATCGTCTCATCAAAACATTCTCTGTCCCAAATAAGCTGTGGGCCTGTGTCAATATGGGAGCCCACGTGGCTGCTTCCCTTGCTGCATCCATTATTGTAATACTCTTACTTCCTGGTGAACTCTTGACCTCTTAACTGACTTAACACCTTCCAGTTGGTACTCTAAATATCTCCATTTGGCACTAGGAATCCCTAACTTTTTCAATCTATATGTTCCTTTGCCAGTGACCAATGTCCCCATGAAATCACACAGAGGCTACGTAGCATACAGAGGAAAGAAAGGTCTGTGCTCTGAGGATATAGATATGTTGTATCAGGAAAGGCCAGGGGCTACGAAGTTGCTACCTGACACAAAGGTACCCGTTATACAGGACAAAACTGAGCTGAACGCAAGACAAACCAGTGGGTCAGATTTAAGAAATAGTGACAAAGAAATATGAACATTGCGAATTTTTTTTAACTTGCTGTTAGAACAGATGAAAAGAAGCCTTAGCCTCGTCCTGTCTGTAGGCGTTTCTTAAACCAGGCAGATAGGTGTCCAGTGTACCTCACCCCTTCCCTGTCAGCACCCCCACCCCCAACTTTTAAGCCTACCTTACTGTTATTCACCACCTGCTTGCCAGAGGTACAACCTTGGGTCTGAAGTTGATAACTGAGAATCTGGGATTGTGCTTATAAATAATGACAATTGATTTGTGAGGATAGCAGACCAGTTTAGCAGCTGAGGATTTGGGACTATGCTTATAACTAATAACAATTGAGTTGTGAGGATAGCAAACCACTTCAGCAGTTGTGGGCTCCCCTGGAGGGTAAACTCGTGTGTATCTTTGTGTTAATGTATGCATTTTATCTTTAATGACTTTTGTAGGTCACATTGAAGGGGTTACTCTGTGTTCCTGGGAAAATAAGATATCTAATTTCTTTCAGAAACTTGAATGGACTATTTCCAGAATTCAGATGTAATGTAAATATTCAAGTTTTAATTATAGAATTCTAATTAGATTGTTATTAAATTTTTAAAATATCATTAGATTGGTTTAGGTATGTCTGATTACCACTAATTACTTCAGAATTGAATTTCATGCAGTCAATGCCCACTTATGTCCTATCAGCGGCCACCTAGAGTGTGTTCTGTCAGGTAACCTTAATTTTAACTAAAAGGCTTTCTGTTACGACTCTATTATAAGAACGTCCCAATTAACGTGGAGTACCTGGTAGAATGGGAGAGTCAGAGTCCTCCCTTCCAGCAGGTTCAGTCTCGTGTGGCTAACGAAAGACACGAAAATTGAGCACTGGTGTCATGTGTAGCTTATTCAGTATATTAGGACACTTGGTGGAAAAAAATATCACTTTTAGCACACAGTGGACCCTTTCACATAGGTTGTGAAAAGCACAAAGCCATTGTAGTAATATCAGAAGAACAGATTTTCCTTGTATAAAATGAAACATCTCTCTCTCTCCCGCCCTCACTCTCTTCCTCTTCTAAGCTGCAAGATACACTGAATTCACTTTGAGAGACTCTGAGTTGTGGATGGGGGGCGGGACCTCACAGAGACAAAGACAAACTACTTCCTGTGCTGATCTGCAGCTTGTAAAACATGAGCAATAGCAGGGATGCATGCCTTTGACAGCAGCTAACATTCTCTGCAGCATCTTATAGCCAATCTTCTTATTTTCTACTCCTCTGCCATTGGCAGTAAATTTATATATTTCACAGCCATTTTTCCCTTCCCTAAATTGGTCACATCCATTATACCAAATTTGGACAAAGTAACTCTAGTTCATGGGCGCTGTTTCACACACTAATTATAATTAACATGCGGCCAGTTGGCCTGTGCAAAGAGCCCCTGTTCGAATCACACTTCTCAGGTGTCTCTCATGTACCCTCTCCCCTGCTCACTCCCAGATCCAAGTAGTATTGGGGGATGCGGAACTTCCAGTAAATGTTGCGTGTGACATCAGAGCGTTACCTTCCTCAAGCACGTTCCTTTATTACGAGCTCCTAAAAAGGGGTGCTGGTCGGGTATCCAAAGGCCCAAAGTTATGCGCGATCATATCAGGCGGCATAAAAAGTGTTTAGCTTCCAGGAGAGGCCCTCACGTTTCATGCTTTTCCCAGGATGTGGTTCTCAGCCCTTGCTGTCCCTCTGACGCTCCTGGTAGAGAGGGTACAAATGACACCCTAATGGGAAGGGACTGTTTAGGCTAACAGCACACTGCGTGTTCAAACTAGCAGCTGGGACTTTGAAAATGCCGTTTCCCAGGGACAAAGGGGTTCCTCGAGGGTTTGGAAGCTTCATAATATGAGTGACATTAATATTTAATTAGAAAAAATATTAAAAGTGTTGGCAAAGGTGACAGTTACAGCAAACTGATATTTAACGTGCAGTTCCTCAGTGCTACAATCAATACAGTCCCTGAACGATTCCGGTTAAGTCTCCCAGTGCCCTCGGATGTTAGTATGCCCTGTCATAGCCTGCCTCGCCCCCATGCCCGTCTCTGTCATTATCAGAACAAAGAAACCTTGGCTTCTTGTGGGAGATTGCCACTAATGCACCTGGTAATGACCAGGGACGTTTTTTCCACCAAGGTGTCGGCAGCACGGTGACAAGGAAATGAGTCCTTTCATTCTGGGAGAAAATGTCTCCTGTAAATTGCCTCTTACCATTTTCTCTCTAGGGCAGCACTAGTCTCAGACTTCAGGTGAAGACAGAGCACCCAGCCACATCGCACAGCGCAGACAGGCTGCCCAGCACAGAGATCAAGGGCCTGCTCTCCAAGGTCTGACACCCTGGGCTTCAGCCTTACCTGCACGCCTTGCTTACTCTGCAGCTGTGGGCAGGTCACAGCCTCTGGAATCACAAACCCCTGTCATAAAATGGAAATGGTGAGAGCACTTAACTCCTGAGGTCGGGTAAGAATTAAAAGCAGAGAAGGCACTTAGTCTAATGCCCGGTAGGTAATCAGGGCTCCATAAACTATTTTTTATGACCCGTCAAGCGCTGTCTGGTCCTGAAGGATGTGACACCCTTCTTGTTGTGCACATAAATAAGGGAAGAAACTGCCTGGTCTTGAACAGTGAAAACCGCCTTTGAGTTTTTTTTAGGTTTCGTCTTAATCCCAGGCTACAGGCTCTGGTGCTGTAGTCACCCATACGTGGCACACTGTATGGTTGTCAAAACTTGGATGACTGGTTTGAGATATGCCAGGACTTCATCCATAGACCCCAAGGTGGGGGATGGAGGGTTGTAGAGCAGGGAGAGGAAGCCGGAACCAGAAGGAGAACTGCTTATGGTGTTGTCTGTAAAGAAAAACATCTTATGGGGAAGCTGGATGGCTCAGTGGGTTAAGCGCTCACTTTGTAGCACCGGGGACCGAGGATCAAATCCCGGCCCCGGCCCATGCGGACCCATATGCTGAACTGGGAGCTCCCCCAGTTCAGTTCTCTCTCTGTATCTCTCTCTCTCTCTCTCTCTCTCTCTCTCTCTCTCTCTCTCTCTCTGTCAAAAATAAATAAATAAATAAATAAATAGAAATTTATTTTTTTTTAAAAAAGAAAGAAAAACATCTTGGTTTTATGATTTGCCTTTTATGAGGGTGGCTTGACAACGAAGGCCAGGATATAAAGGGCATAGCTGTTCCGGGCAGGGTCCAAGTGTGCAAACTAGAATCACAGCCAGTGTGCTGCCTAGAACACATCCGAACTGCTGGTGTCATCGTTGCTACCACATATTTAACCCAGAGTGGTACTAAGCCGTTATCATCATCTTATATATACATACATTTTACATATCTGTACACATGCATCTTTGCATATATTTATACATGTATCTGTAGATACATCATATAAACACTTTTTACAGACAGCTTCCTGATGTAGTAGTCATTTATTTGGGTGATTCATGAATTGGTAGCATCCAGCTTACCAAGTAGAAAGCATTTGTGAATGGCTGGCTATACAAGGCCAGAGACATTTCAGAGACCAAAGCGAAAAGGAAAACGGAAGTCATACGAGGTACTCGATGATTGGTTAGAGCAGGACTGCTTCTCTGAGAGGAGCCAAAGGAAGTCTGGCCATGGGGTTAGACAGCTTGTGTTAAGCGGGCGAAGCACTGATTGCTCGGCCTAGGCCTTCTTTTTCTGGGAGAGCAACGTAGAAACTCAGTTAAGTTCCTGTTTGCTGACATGGGGTCTCATCTGGACACTGTGTGTGTATATGCATGCAAATATGTGTGTGTGCATATAATATATACATATATACACATACACATATACATACATATACACATACATATATATACATATATACACACACACACAACATTTACTGTCCACCTACTTTTGGTTCACCCCATATATTAATGGTTGGAAATGCTTCAACCAGAGAGTTCCTTCCGCTGGTGTTGAGTCCTATCCTCCCTAGTAGTGGAGGGAATTGGGGCATATTGAAAGGTAGCGGCTATGGCTGGACCACTCCTGCCACAGGTCTAGAACCATGAACCAGTGAAATGCAATTTCAGATGTGATGGTCTTGGAAACTTGTCAGGACCCTCCGTGTCCTTGGTTCTCAGCAGCTGACAAAGGCATGGGAATGGGTGTAGGGAGGAGCTGGGGATGAGTGTTGGATGCTCTCGGTGTATTCCTGTGTCTGCGGGCTGGACACTGCAGAGTAGGGTCTGGTCATCCCAGGAAAAGATCACCAGTTTGGACTAACGTTGAGAGGTGAATGAGAGACTCTTACTTTAACACACAGGTAACTTTTCTCATTCAGAGAACCCAAAAGAATATGACATTTCTCAGAAACGTATTCCAATTCTATTTCTGCTTAGCCATGCTTCTCTTTTTCTTCCATAGAAATGGTCACACAAGTGACTATAACAAATATTAGTAAAAAAAAAAATATATATATATATATATATATATGTTTTATATATATCATATATATATATGTGTATTTTACAGTGATCCCTCGTTTTTTGCGGTTAACGGGGACCAGAACCTTCCACGAAAGCTGAAAAACCGCGAAGTAGGATTTGCCCCTAGGAATTTTCGTGTATGCGGGTACAAGAATGTTTTAAATATGTAAACAGTATTCATACTTTACTCATTTAAGACGAAAATTACACAGTATACGTATTTACTTAAACATGTCAGTGCTAATGAATAAGGTTAATGACAAAACCTTATACAGTCATAAACATGAATCAACATTGCTTTCTGAGAGAGGCGAAGAGTCTTGTGTGGGTGGCGGAGGAGAGGCTCTCACGTGACTCGTAGAAGCGTTAGGCTCCCTCGGAGCCTCTTCTGCTGGAGGCGCTGACGGTAGAGCCGGGGGCTTTACCTTGGAGAGAAACATGCTGATGGGCAGTTGTTGTCTTTGTTTTTTCTTTTCCTTCAAAATTCCCCTGTACAAGGACATAACCCCGTCAATGCGATGGCTGAACTCGACAGCTCGAACCATATTGTCGTCCATGTCTTGTGCAAATTGTTGCATCGCTCTTGCCATGTTGCACAATTGTTGCAGATTCTCCAGGGTAAGGCCACGCTTTTCAGTTTCTTCTTCATCTTCCTCTTCGTTTTCTTCCTCACTTGCAGACTTTGTCATCTCAAGGAGGTCTTCATCGGTCTCTCATGGGTCGATGTCACCCCGGAAACCAATCACGCGCCTTTATGAGAGCCCGTGGGATGGACTCTGAGTCAGCTCATCTCTGTGTTTGACAGGCAGGGATCCTTCTCTCTCGCGCATCCACATGAAACAACGCTCCTTTCCGCCATGTGGCTGCCGACATGATTGTATTTTTTCATTTTTATTTTTTGATGAATATTTTGAAAAAACCCACGAGGCACTGAAGTCGCAAAACATGAAGCGCGAAGTGGTGAGGGAACACTGTATATATATCGCGTATATATATGTTTTACATATATCATATGTTTATATATATATCATATATGTTTTATATATAGTACATATGTGTGTGCGCATGTATGTGTGTGTGTAGATACACATACATATATATATATATATATATACATACACACACACACACACCCCATATATTGCCATGTATAATGGTCCCATGGATAATACCTACGTTTTTGGCCCAAACCTTCACGGAAAGAAATCTTTTGTTTTAATTTTTTAATTCAAATTTTTATTTGTTTATATTTAGGTACCGGTACTTGTTTTTGTACCATATAGGAATTTTAGCACATATTTTGCATATGAATATCATTATTGATTTCTAGCATTATGCTTTTAACTCATAAGCACAAAATAAAAGAATTAAAAACGTACAAAGATATGGATTTAGTACTACCTGTGTATAATGTGCGTTCTTATTTTTCCCTCACAAATTTGGGTAAAAAAAAGTATGCATTATACACAGCAAAATGCAGTATTTAAATTGCCATCAAAGTCACTTCTGACATATATAAATTCAGAGTCTTTAACTTTGAGATAAAGTATGCCTGAACTAGATTTTAAATCTCTTTACCTTTTATTAGACTGAGAAATGAGATTGGGATCTCATGAAGCACAACTTGTTCATATTTGAATGTCCATAAATGTATTCCTGACTTCAAATGAGAAACAGTAATGGAGGGGTTTGGGAAGGAAAAACTGCATTTTAAAGTTACTTATATTGGCTGCCTGTCTTGTACAGATTGCGTCTCAGGGCTCATGGCTTTGAGTGGTGAGTAATGGAATGCAGGGTTCTTGTTCTTTCCCATTTCTGAATTTTATCCTCTTTTTTGAATCTGAACCAGTATCATCTTTTCATTCTGAAAATAGTGCAGTGTTTCTCCAGAGCTGTGGGTTTTGTTTTTGTTGTTCTTTTTTTTTCTATCTCGGAAACACCGGGGCACTTACATACACAGATGTTTTCTTTATTATTAAAAATATTTATTTTCTGTTAAGGTGATATACAGGGTCTGGCATAAGTGATGGCCCCTTTTTTATGAGCTAGTAATCTATACCAAATCATAGGCATGTAATTTGTATCATAACAGTATCACCTTCAAGCACACTACATGACTTATAAAAGGGCGTTACTTCTGCTGGACCCGGTATTCTCCTAGTATGACATAGAAGGTTTTCAGAGCATAGTAGGTTTTCCTCACACTGCTGTTCACCAGCTCCCTCTCCAACACAACTGAGATGTCTGAGGGCTGTCTGGAAAGTATCCAGCCACGTGGTACGTGGTATGAAAAACAGAGGCCTTCAGGACTGCATTTTTTTCTGGACAGCCCTCGTATTCCTCCAGGGTTGTCCTAGGTGTAAATACACAGATGAAAATACTTTTATATATCTGTTTACATCTCTCAATGTAGATATGAGCATGCTACACATACAGTGTTCTTTATTTGTCTTACTTAATAATTTGTCTCAGATAGCCTCATCTAGGTACACAGAGAGCTGCTTCATTTTACTTGCAAATACATACTACTTAAGTATCCTGCTGCCCAATAAAATGCCACCCAGCTACCTCTGACTTTGTCTCTCTGAGCCTGCGGTCCACATGCTATTCTTGGGGATTTCCATTTCCATTTGGGGACTTTCTCTGCCCGAGATGGGTTCTGCTGTCTTGTTCATGCTCATGAGGTGACAAAGGTCCTTCCTTGTTTCCATTCCTACTCCGGGATAGCTGGGATGTGTTCCATGGCACAGGGACGATCAATGGCATCTGAGACTAAGCAGAACTGGTTCCAGTAATGCTTGGATCAGCTGACTGGATCTATCTTACTTTTCAGTTTCTGACCCAGTGGTATATTTGGGCTTGGTTCTGTGATGCATCAGCAATGCATTTCATCGAGACCAAGTGATTTACCTAACTCTGCTGGCTTATTCAGGTTAAAGCCAGACTGTTACAGCTCTAGTGCCCAGAGGTACTCAGAAAAGTCACCAAGATATAGAAAACACCCGTCAAAGGTTACTATGTCAGTGCCGTAGCTCATCTTTTGTGTATCCCAAAGTGTTTGAAGACATCTGGGACGGGAGAGAAAGAAGGTGCCCTTCTTCTGTTCTCCTAGATGGGAGACGCAGGTAAAACAAGGCTTTCCAGGGTCTGCATTTTATATCTCAGTGCAGTCAAGTGTATGTGTGGTCAACATTTTATATTGTAGGATATAGTTTCTAATTGTAAACCTCAGAGTCATGCTCATAAGCATGATCTTCAGGGACAGTGTGACTTTGGACAAGTTATTTGACATGGACAAGTTATTTGACCCCTCTCTCTTAAGTCCTCATCTGTGAAAGGAGATCAATGATACTTCATAGCTCCGGGGCTATTTTGAAGTTTAAATTAGACATTGTGTATAAAATGCTCACAGAGTGTCTGATATAGCAGTCAGTGGTAGCTGTAACCTTCAAAAAAGGCCAGTGGGTAGAGTTCTGCAAAAGATCTCCTCATGCCTTCATTCCTGGGGTATTCAGCTCTTTTCAATCCATCCTAAGCTCTGACTCACTCCACTCCAAAGGGCATTACTTATGCAGATTCTGCCCCATGGACCTCAGCAATATCCAGTAGGGCTGTTTGAAGCATCTACTATGCACAGGGCGATGTCTTCAGTGTTGCACAACTAATCAAAGAGTTTCATTTTATTTTATTTTGTTTTTAGTTTTGGTGGTTTTGTTGTGCATTTGTTAATATGATAGTACAAATTAATAGGATTAGGCATCAGAGGATTTAGATTCTTCCTCTTTCACCTCCTACACATTTGCCCAATGTGTAACATTGGACAAAATAAGCCCAAATCTTCGTGTATTAAACGGAAATACAAACACCTACTTTGCATATTTTTAACAAAATATCTTAATTTGAGCAATTAAATAAGATAATATTGATAAGTACTGAGCACATACTATATGCCCATTAACTGATTATTTGCATCCCTCACTTCAACATGTGTGATACATATCTACTTAGTTATTTCTTTGGAGTAGAGATATATCCTATTTATTTTATTTGTGTTCTGTTCTCCTGTCTTGAGTTTGCCATGTGAGGGCTCAGCACCTGAAGGCATATAGGTAATAGATGCTGAGTCAAGGAAACTTAAATTCTTTGTAAGAGCCAAAGAACACAAAGTTCAATTAGAATGACTTGACTTCTGGTACCAACAAAGATTGTCTTTTTTAGAAAAACCAGAAATTACAAATTCTTTTAAGATAGTGGGAGGCTGGGGATGTGTGCATAGTCATTTTCTTCCTTACTCTTGCTTTTCAGGATGTGCTGTTCTCTTTTAATTAATATTTCATCAGATTGTACTCTAAGGTCCAAGAAGGTCTAGGAAGATATGCACAACACAGTTAAATGACAGCATAATCACTACTAGGTAATTAAAAAATGAATCCTAATCTTGATGTGACACACAAGTACAATTACTCTTATATGAATTTCCCAACATGTATGTCATCTTAACTGTTCATTATTCCTTCCTCATTTTGCCTTATACTAGATCAATTCCAAATTTTGCTGTTATTATAGTCAATACTTCTTCATAAACAGTGATTGCCATTGATTAATAAATATATCTGATGGCTCTCTCAAGGTTATATATTCATTAGATTTGGTGTATCTGTTCTTAATGGGACAATCAGGATCCAAAGTTGAGGAAGAGAAAATCATCTGAAATTGATTAAATACCTACTTGGTGCCAGTCATTGAGCCTGGCATTTCCCATGTGGTCTTTTATTTAATCTTCAAAAAGGCCAACTCTAACCTAGAACTATAAGGCGAGGAGGATCCTGGGAAAAATAATTCCTGGATCTCCCTCTGTGATGCAAAGGCAATTTATAATGGGCTAGAATTTATCCCAATCCACTAACAAACTGTCTAGAGTAGTCAACCTACTATGAGGAGGAGGTGGGCCCTCTTCCTGTAATCTGACCACTGTGACGGAGTTTCTTCATAATTAGAACCAGAGAGTCTCATGGAAGCAGGTTCTCACCACTACCCCGGGCTCGGTTACGTGAGAAGATCAATCCATCCTTGGAGCAGTTAGGCTGGGTCTACAGAGTCAAAGGGCCAAGGCCGGGTACGACAGAGCCACGCAAGGCTGTCCTGGGGCAAATGCTTAGACTTCCTGCCCACAGCCATGTCCTTGAACTCTCCAAGTGTGCCCTGTTTGGGAATCTTGTTCACAGACATGTGTAAAATCATGGGTCTCAGACTATAACTCTGTTCTTGAAGGTGAGCAGTGAAACTTGGGAAGGGCTTCCAGTTCAGTGGAGGCACAGGCAAGGAAAGGTAAGGGCTATGACGTCATGGACCAAG
Source organism: Craseonycteris thonglongyai (assembly GCA_004027555.1). Lineage (NCBI taxonomy): Eukaryota > Metazoa > Chordata > Mammalia > Chiroptera > Craseonycteridae > Craseonycteris > Craseonycteris thonglongyai. The sequence goes on along the minus strand of PVKE010012465.1, from coordinate 8,917 downwards.
ATGGAGGTAAAACACTGGACACCCCAAAATTCCTAGAGGTGGACACAGTAAGTGACAAATACAAGTCATTAACATGATGCCACAAAAAAAGTTTGAACCCACTAACTCAGGCCCTATAAGGCTGCACAATAGCTGGAAAGGCATTTAGAATTTTGGCTCCGATTTTCCTGCCTGAAGGACAATGAGACAGCAGGACAATGCAGAAAGAGAGGCAACTGGGAGTCAGAGAATTCCGGAGAAAGAGATCTGTAGAGGGAGGAAAAGAGGGAGAAAAACATTTAACTGAAATATTCCCCATTGTGAAGAGGAGAACAGACTTTAGTTTAAGGAAGTTAGATAATAAAACCTAGAGTAGAGAAACTAAATCATAGAGCCTTTGAAAACCCAGTTTAAAGTTTTCAAAGTCTCCATTATTTGCCCATTTATCTACTGCCATTTTCAAAATGTATTCTTGCAAAGCTCTACCCAAATATTATGCCCATGTTTTATACGTTTGAGACCATACTCACAGCTTTGTAAGAATGACGTTTTAAGATGTGGCTCATTTCCATGCGAAGATAGCCTCACAGGGTTGACCCTAAATCTGGCAATCAACAGCAAGACTATTTTTTTTCATCTGATGGTTTATGATCATACTGAAGGTTTTGTACTCAGTTCAGGTGCAGGCTATTTATTCTATTTGTGCTGTGTGACACAACATCCCATTGTCAGTTTCAGATGAGGTCTTTTGAAACCAGCAATTGAAGATGATAGCCCTAAAGTTTCATCTGTCTTAATAAGGTTTCCGCAGGTGGTTTTCTGGTTTATTCCTTTGAGGTACTTTCAAACCCAAGGTGACAGGAGCACAGCCCCCACCTACTTCTGGAAGGAAAGCATACCTAAACCAAACGGAATTACTCAAGCAGAAGTACTGAGTATGGTAGCACATGTCAAGCATACAGATCAGACCTAATTAAGGTTTCTATGATGAAGAAGCCCAGTGTGGAATCAGAAAGCAGTATCTTAATTAATACTTCACTCCTGTCAGATTCTATTTGCATGGAAATAATAGAGACATTCCCTAATGTTTTTACTGTATATTGATTCCGTATCATTCCATACATTTGTGTTACCTACCTTTGTATGGGACTAAACAAGACCCCCTGAGGAGCGTGTATTTATACAGAAAAGTGAGGGACTTATGAAGAAACTTGGGGCAACCCAACCTCCAGAAGTTGCCATTGATCATTGATAAAAAGAATTACAGTTATCTACAAGTAGACAAGAGGTATTATAAGGAGCAGAGGAGATCTGAAACATTATTATGCTTACTTAGCGAGCTCTAAACCAAACTTCTCTGTGTGTGTCGGTGTGTGTGTGGAGAAAAAAAGAGAAAAAGTTTTAAAATTGTAAAGTAGTATAATAAATGTAAGATAGCATTAATTTTTATTTATATTTTTTATTAAATTTATTGGGGTGACCTTTGTTAGTAAAATTACATAGGTACCAGATATACAATTCTACAAAATATCATCTCTGTGTTGCATTGTATACTCAAGATAGCATTATTAGTTCTTTTAGAGTAACCGACAAAAAGAGTGCAGAACACCTGAAATAAGAAATAGCCCCACATATCTTTGAAGAGGTTAAAATGGGCTAACAAATTCCTTTCTGGGGTCTTTTTGGATGCACGCAGTTGAATCATTGTTTTTATCACCTCCTTACATTGAAATCACTCGCCTAAAAGTCTAAGTTTTTTACCTTCTAAGTTGTTAAATTTTACTCAGTGAGTCATGTTTATATTCAAAATGAGGCTTTCCAACTATCTGTATTAAATTTCACCTTTCTAGGCTGCTGAGCTTGCTTTGAAACCTGATTCTTCTATAAAACATATTAGTATTCTTTCCAGTTTCTTGCACCTGTGAATTTAACTGTGTCTTAATCCAAGTCTTAATAAAAATGTGAGATGAGGACTTGGGTCCTGAAGGGTTCCTCATTTCACTGGGGTCTTTATCTTGTTAAACATCACAAATCACCTTGGGAACCATCAATTATACATCTACCCAATTGTAAGTGTTGAACCCGTAGCTTCATCTTTGTCTCTATTTTTTCTTTTTACAGACTGTCTAGCTGAAAGATGCTCTCATTCTGTCTGTAAGATGTCATGAATAGAACTGTCTAGAGCAGGCACGTCCAACCTTTTGGCTTCCCTGGGCCACACATAAAATGTACTAACACTCATGATAGCTGATGAGCTAAAAAAAAAGTCCACAAAAAAAACTCAATGTTTTAAGAATTTGTGTTGGGCCTCATTCAAAGCCATCTTGAGCTGCAGTTTGGACATGCCTGCTCTAAAGATTCTACCCACCAATCGAGCAAGGTCAATATATTATAAACTGTTACTACAGAATACAAGTACATGACAGCTCCACGGACTACATTTTTTTTCTAATTGATCACAAATCTCTTTGTAATATAGTCTATTTTAAAATTATATTTAGAAGTACCTTTAAGTTCACTAAGGTTTTAAAAAGATACTGTCCCAATCAGTCCTTTAGCAACCATTCTGTTCTCCATATTCCTCAAATACTGTTAACAGCAGCTTTGTAATCTAACCTTCAGTTCTTCTTGGGAAGGAGTCACTCCCTTCCTGAGAATTACCTCACCTTGATTGGGCGTCCATTTCCTCTTGCTAATGCATGTCTCTCTCTTACCTCCTTGACCATCCCTCTCACTGAAGGGTGAGATGGCTGAAGATAATGGCCTCAAAGTAGGAGTAGCAGAGTTACCACTATTTTCTCTGTCAATACGTCACCAGCATATTATATTTTTAGTCAAGAGTCATAGTTTTGTTTTATTTGTTATGCTTTTTAAAAATATAGGTGTATTTTAGCTACTGCTTAACGATAACATATGTGGCAGATTAATTATATACAATGGAATCTTACTCCGCCATAAGGAAAGCTGAAATGCTGCCATCTGCGGCAGCATGGATGGGTCTTGAGATCGTCGTGCTGAGGGAAACAAGTCAGAAAAGTCGAGAACCATATGATTTCACTGACATGTGGGAATATAAAACTGAAAACAACAAATGAACAAGACAAACGAAAAGCTCATCGACACAGACACAAGTTTAGTATTTATGGGAGGGTAATTGGGGAGGAAGTGGGTAAAGAGGGTCAAAATCATGGTGCTAGAAGGAGAACACACCATGCAACACATAGATGATGTCATTTAGAAGTGTACACCTGGAACCTATGTAATTTTACTCACCAATGTCATCCTAATAAATTTAATTAAAAATATATAAATTATGAACACATTCTCTAGAATTGAGACATACTCATCAAATCAGGCATGTCCTTTTCCTTCAAAGGAGCAAAAGGAAAAGGCAATCTCTTTAAAGAAAAAAAAGTATAAAGGCAAAAGACTAAACAGGCATTTCATGGAAAAGTCAAAATTCCAATAAATATAGGAGAAGATATTATTTCATTTTTAATCAAGGAAATGCAAATTAATAGCACAATGACTTTGTTATATACACCATATTTGAAAGTTTTAAAAAGTAGGACAGGTACCAGTCTTGATGAGTCTGTGGAAGGAGAATTTTCATACATTTCTGGTGCGTGGATGAATTATCAAGTAGAGTTACTGATGTGCATATTTAATGACCCAGCAATTTCTTCATATATATGAGGGCTGTCCAGAAAAAAAAATCTAGCTATAAATGCCTCTATTTTTCACAATACATGGCTGGATACTTTCCAGACAGCCTCCATATGTAAAATATATATAAGAAAAAGGCATACCTAGGTACAACAGAATAGATGTACATCACTAATTGTCATAACAAACACTAGAAACACAACTGTCCATCAACAGGAGAATGAATAAATAAATTTTGATTCAGTGATTATTAAACAGCAGTGAAATGAATAAAACAGCTATTTATACCAGCATGAATCTCATAATCATAATGTTGAGCCGGAAAAAAAAATGTCATGAGAATAATACATATGCTTTGAAACTCCTTATGTAAAATTTTAAAACATGCAAAACTAAGCAATATTTCAGCCTACATACATATGTATTATAACTGAAGAAATGCTATGGGATATAAAGAAGTTCTGAGGGCAGGTGACCTCTGAGGGGAAAATAAGGCAGTGGCCTCCCAAGAGGCTTTAATGATATATAAAATACTCTATTTCTTGTCATTGTTTCTTAAAAACACATTTATTCAGCATCATGATCAGACTGTTAAATTTAGCAATCAACAGCATGGGTGCAAAAAAACATATAAAACTCCACTAAAACCCTTTGACGGAATATTTTACACTTTCCACAGAACAGAAACTGAAGTAACCTGTGAAACAATTAGTCACAAATACGGTCCTTGAGGTTTTTGCTCGTAAACATGAATATTGTCTAAAACATGTCTTCTTTGTAGCAGCTAGGCCTGCCACCCACAGCTGCCCTTAGCTGAGTTCACAGATTTATTGTAACCTGTAGCTTCCTGGCACTTCTCTGGCTCTCCCCTCTAGCTGAGCATTGTCACCTGGCAGTAATGAAATCCTCTGGCCACCACCATGACTCCCACTGCTGCTGGGACCACCATAGCAGCTTTGGTTCTGTGGTTGGGCAAAGTAGTGACCTCCACCACCATAGATTTCCTCCTTTCATGCCTCCAAAATTTGAAGATTGTTTGTAGGAAATGCCAAAATCACTGTAGCTTCCACCATCTCCTAAATTGCTTCCATCGTTACCAAATCCATTATCGCCCTCCCCACTGCTGCCATAGTCTCTACCAAAGCCACCCCAACCACTGAGTTTCCGCCATGACCGAAATCACCTCTTTGGCCTCCACTGAAGTTTCCAGAACCCACTTCAGCCTCTTTGGCTGGATGAAGCACCAGCCATCTCTTGCTTAGCTAGCCTCATGTCACAGTTGTGGCCATTCAGACTGTAGCATTCTGAAGGACAGCCTTGTCTACAGAATCATGGTCATCAAAGTCACAAAATAGGCTGGCCCGTGTCCCATTTTAAATGGGACAGAAAACAACAGTACCGTCGCATTTCAAGCAGTATGTTTGGTCAGCCTAGTCTCACTGAGCTAAATTGAAAGTGTCTGGAGGTTGACTATATGGAGCATTTAAAGTGGGACGGTACTGTCGTTTTCTGTGCCATTTAAAGTGGGACATCTGGTCAGCCCCTCACAAAAGCAAAGCCTCTCTTCTTGCCTCTCACTGCCTCGGTCAGTTCAATTACAGTTCAGTTTCATAGTGTTGTTCAAGATCATTGCATAGGTGATGTTCTCCCCGGTCTTCTCTGATGCCACCAACACACATCTTTCTCGTAGTGAAGTGGGTGTCAGGTCTTCGCATTCTCTCGAGAACAACCCTCTTTGGCCCCAAGACTCTCCCATCCACCTCGTGCGGCCTTGAACTCACAGCAGTACCCACTTCCTCCACGGTGGCAAAGGTGACAAGCCCAAAGCCTCTGGAGCACGCCGTGCTTGGGCTTTGTCTCCACAGTCCGTGGGTGTGGTTCATTTCACAGAATGGCTCCTCAACTCTCATTGGTTGATTCAAACCTGGGACCTCCCATGAAGAGTGCCCAAAGCTGTCCTGGCTCTTTGGGAGACTCTGACTTTGATGTGATGACTGTGGGAGAGAGCATTTTAATGAAGCTTACTTAAAAGTTTTCACTGATGGAAGTGAAATACCCTGTTTATCTTGTTGTTGTTGTTTTTCTTTTCTTTGTTCTTTTTCTTTTTTTTTTTTTTTTTTTTTTTTTTTTTTTTTTTCTTTTAAGTACCCTTTCTTACTGTGGGTGTTCTTTTAGCCCTTCCCATATATCTTATGGATAATACATTATAAATATAATATAAGTAGAAAATATAACTTAAAAAAACTTTAATCATAATGGAAAAGCATAAAAAGAAAATTAAATTGTTCCTTCCTCCCTTTTATCACTTACCCTAATATGAATTAAAACGTCAAAATAAAATGAACGTGTTACCAATCTACTTTTAGTTAAAATTTATGAAAGTCAACAGTGTTCATTTTCTCTAACACAGTTTCCTGAAATAGTCCAGGAAAAGAAGTAATCAGCATAGAATATATACAACTATCGTTAATTAGGGCACATGTCTGGCCTTAAGTAAGTCACTCGCCTCTCCATTTCTTCATCTGCCAGTTGGAACACTTGGATCAACAGACTTCTAAGAAACTTCCTGCAGGAACTTTCTGTGCCCGTCTCGTGTCTAACTTGAGTGCTTGCTCCACGAGCCAGGAGCACACATGACAACTGTGGTATTCTGGAAGGCAGAACAGTGTCTTTCATCACTGTAGCTGCAGTGCCCAGATGAAGGACCTGGCATATGGCAGGTGTTCAAATAAAGGGCAACAGAGTAAAGCTCTTTGCCATTATATGCTAATGAGTGGCGGGCATGCTAACATCTCATTATATCCTGGAACTCATTATAAAACCAATGGGATGGTTTAGTACCACCATTATAGGAATCGTGGATAATAAAATATCAAAATGATAAAAAATGTATCAATGCTAAGATACACATTTTTCACATTTTGTCTTCTCTGACAACAAGGTGGGGTTTGCAATTCGATGACACCGTTTTTTTAACTGTTGTCAGCCAGCCAGTAGTTGTTATGCAGTTGTCATGGCCTGATTATGAATGAGCTTAATTATTATTCCTGGTGTCATGATACACAATAGAGTTCCTTTGATGCTTCAGTAACAAATCACTTAAGGAAAGATTGAGTCCCACTTGTCCCGTCTGAAAAGCTGCCATTGACATGTTCTGATATGATCAAGAAAACCCAGCTTCAAAGCTAATAAAATAGATAACAGAATTTTAGAGGAGAATCTTGGAGACAATAGTAGAGTACACTTTTAATAAAATCTCCATCAACAAATGTTCTTGATGGCACAGAAGGACAAAAGAGATTGGAAAAACACAGAGCTAAAGAAATCTGAGTTGAAAAATAATTCAGAATGGTTGGTCTCCAAATACGTATAGACTTTAAGAAACCACTTACCAATGTATGGGGCTTATGTTTTCTACTTATAAATAAGAGTGCAGTTTTTAAAACAGTGCTCCTATCCCTGGTGTAGTCAAGGTTGCTATCAAGATTTAAAGGATGAATTGCCACCCTTAAATCCGTTATGGAAACTGGGAGCCAGGAGAGGGCAGCAGAGAGCTAACCTAAAGGTTTTGCTTTGTATAAAGAGCACGCCATATAGTATGAAGCTCTAACATATAAATGAACTTATAGCATCCCCACAACAAAGCTGGGGCAGGCCAGTTGTTTCCACCCTTATTTAACAAACAAGGAAACGAAGACTTGAAGAAGTTAAGTGACTAGTCAGAGTTGGCTCAGCCAAGGAGTAACCCTTGACTTAAACTAAGGAGAATGAAACCAATGCATTCTTCTCCATCCAGTGCTGGTAAGCGCATTGAGAAGCCCAGTGATTGGTCCATCATGGGAAGCGTTAGATATGGGATCTGTGGAGATCCATGTCAGCTAAGCCCAGGACCGTGGGGTATGGTGAGGATGTCTTGAATCAGGATGAAGATGTGAACTAAGAAGTTAACCCAAAGGCCAATGGAGGTTAACTAACCACTAAACTGACCCATGATCCACTAGATGATAGGAGACAAGTCTGAACCAAATTCTGAATGGGCCATGCAAGAAATCCTGGAGGTCAAAGTACTGTTAATATGCCAGAGAGTACCCTGAGTGCTGGGAGGGGGGAAGGTTTCTTTACCCTCACTCTATCTGGTCCTTACGTGGCCTTGTTCCAGATATACTGAAAAACAGAATAGCTCCTATTCTCTCGGCAATAACATTTGAGCAAGACCCCAGAGTATTTTGTACTGGTGAAGACTCCAATACAATGAAGAAAAGTTATTTGCTGTGTTTCTGCCTCACTTTCTAGCAATTAAAAACAGAAAAATCCAGAGGGACCAGTTCTGCTTCTTTTATGAAGTGGTGATTGTTTAAAAACTCAAGTCAAGAGATGGACTATTTTGAAGTCCCACTGAGAAGGCATGATGTGATTCTTTACTCCTCAGAAATTGCACTACACCTTTTGGCCTGAGACGCATAGTCTAGGTGAAGTATTATTTGGCATTGTCAAGATTCATTTATCTACCAGGAAGTCACTTCACAAACTCAGCGCGGTGGTTGGGATTCTGAAGGCATCCCTGTCTGCTGAAACGCCGAGGTGGAGAATACTGTGAGGCAAATGCATGCCAACTCTACTTAATATTCTCCTGCTCAGCCAGCTCCTAGGAATACCCCTGAAGAGCAAGGTTGAAAGGTTTGCCACCAGCTGTGTTTTCTTAGAGAGGATGGGTCTCAGAATGCAGAATCGAGAAGGAGAGCTTTCAGACTCTATCAGGCATGCAAGACATCAACTGCAAACATCAATGAAAATAAATCTTCCAGTAGTCCTCCTCCCAGAAATCACAGAAACAGGAAAACTGAGGCATCCAGCACCCTTGATTCCTCGTTTGGAATAAATCATGCTGTGCTGGGTGATGGAAGAAAGGAATCTTCATAGCTAAGTGTTTATGTGTAGGAGGATGATAGGATTAGCATTTCTTGTTCTAGCAAAATCTGTGCTTCACCCAGACCATTGTAGGGACATTTTCTGATGACTTGGAGCAAGATGTAATAGGATACAAACACTTCGAGAGCTCACTGGCTCAAATTCATGTACAGTGTTCCCTCGCCACTTCACGCTTCATGTTTTGCGGCTTCAGTGCTTCGCGGGTTTCCCCAAAATATTCATCAAAAAATAAAAATGAAAACATACAACCCTGTCGGCAGCCACATGGCGGAAAGGAGCGTTGGTTCATGTGGATGCGCGAGAGAGAAGGATCCCTGCATGTCAAACAAAGAGATGAGTTGAC